>JACJUY010001559.1:8046-46344 GCA_014220935.1 Platorchestia sp. MABIK
TATCTTCAATCTTCATGACATCGGAAGGCTGCATTTGTATCATAACTACTTCTCTGGTATTGAAATTAAATAATTATGTATTCCACTTGTTTAACCATAATCACTTTGGAATTCAGGGCAGTTAGATATATCATACTGTAGTTGACGAAGTTTTGTTATCTACAGGAATGAATGCACATCCACTGAAGTGATGGCTATGCTACAAAAAGTGGCAAGTAATGTCAACGTTCTACAAACTGGGCTGAAGCGCATCAGCAATCAACAAGGAGAATTTGCAGATATACTGTCAAAGAAATTTCAGAAGTTGGAGCATTGGTCGGTTGTCTTTGAACAAAAATTGGACGAGGTAAGAAAGCCCCAACCTTCGAGTAATGAGCCCTTACCTGGACCAGCCAAGACAGTGGAAGATATGGACGTTCTTGTGAAGCAACTTGAAATAGTGAGTTAAATAGAATGATTTTAATTTCATACATATATGATGTTGTTCTTAAGTCCCTACAATAATTATTTATGCACAGGTAACTTTACTTTTTATATAAAGGTTAGATCTAAGCAGCAATTATGAATCATTTTTATTGCTTAGTTTCTACTGTTTGGATGAGTTACAGTGTGGGAATATCGATTTCTTAGAATGAATGAAGTATTGTAAACATCATAAGAAATATCTAAGATAAATTGTTCATGGAAGTTTTTGCTAAATTATTAACTTCAAGAAACAGTTTCTTATGTAAGGGCAAACAGAGGCATTTCACATGAAAGCCCATAACCTTGCAACAAATTTGAGAGCTGGAAATATTAAGCTCCAATGATAAATGTACCAATTTTGAATTAAACAAATACGTCAATGATGCATCCAAGTAGTCATTTTCTTAATTTATCTTTGGTCATGAGACTATAGTGCAAGTCACGGTAAGTGTGAAAATGAAGCTTGTGCTAAAACCTAGCTAAAATATGAATCTAATGAAAAATAGTTATTTTGCAGCCGGTATCTCTCAAAGGCCATGTACGAGTAAGCGTTTCTGAGTCCGGAGACGTACTGTATTTTGAAGCACCTGTTCACCAGAGAACTGGCGATGCAGTTCAGCTTCTCAGGACTTGGTGGTCATCGGAGGCAGAAGTCGAAATTGCCTTCAAGTACCACAGTGCAATGCGCATCATTCATGGTAAGCAGTTTTTACTGAGAAATGTTCTTGCCCTCTCTGATAATCTTGTTTTTATGTAGATTACTAACCTATTCAATAAAAGCTCTGCAAGATAAAAAAAATAATACCAGTGCATCTGAAATAGGTATTTCTTTTTAATATTGATCTATTTTCCTTGTTGATTATCTTGTGAAATAAGCTGTGAAAGCCATAAATTCTGTATAGCCCATAAAGAACTGAAACTTAAAGATTGACATTCTTTTATTCTTTACATGATGTTCAACACCAAGCCACATTTCCTTGTTACTATTGTTTCATTTCCTTTTGAATGCAAAGCCAGTCACTCACACCCTAACAAGGATAAAATAATTGTACCTATGGGAAGTAGCATTCCCAGAATGGAAATTTAAGGCCTGAGCTTGAAATTTGGCTCTCTACTGGTTGAATAGTATGATTTTTATTGTATTAACGACAGCTAGTCATTTTTTCAGTTTACTGCGACCCTTGTATTCAGCACCTACTTGTTCCATCATGAACTTCTATCTAAGTTTTTGAACTTCCTGACTTTCTGTCTCTATGCGCATGCAGTATGTGCTGTGTGGGAGCGCACTTTGGCTTATATTCTTCTATTCTTTAGTCTGCAACTCGTGTGCAATTTCTGTTTATTCCCTATTGTATTGGTACAACTTCATCAATCACGGAACTAAGTTGTTCTCATATTTTGTACAAGTGTTGGCAGCCGGTGGGTTCACTAACCACAAAGAAATCGCAGTCGCCACGCAACGAGTTCTGCGTGAATCGGTGGATTGGGTTAGAAACAGCCATCACCGTGGAACAGGTGCTACAGAGGCTGCAGGAATAGCAAGCACCTCCAATATCAGCACCACCACCACAACCGTCTTAACTGACACTGTCCCCTCACCGAGCATCACTTGTGCAGCTGAGCTGGTGCCTTCGTCGGATCTAATTGTGGAATCAGACAGTGAAATAAGTGTGTAATGTTGCGTTTACACCAATGGATGTGGCTTGAATTTCGACATTATGGTTAGGTTTGTCCTCTCAGGGTGATACTATTGTAAATATGGGGAGTAGCACTGTAAGGGGGACATTGTGAGTGCCCTGTGCGAAACAATACTGTGGCATAAAATCCCCGGATAATTCTCTAAGCTAATTGATGATGGAAATATTCCTCTTTTGGGGACTTTTGCTGTGATTAGTGAAACTCATACTATGATACATAATGAAAATACAAAAATTATTCAAAAGATTATGCCCCAGAGGCACAAAGTTGGGGCCCGAATTGATGGTGGGTAGGCCTCCTTTTGTTGGAATATATGCGTTTATTTGTTGAAGGACCATTTTTTTAACCCTTAAACTGCGATGGTTTAACCTGAAGTTCAATTTTCAATTCAAATTTAAAGTCAATTGTAGTAATCAACTTTGAAAACGGCAAACAAAAACTGGATCTGGTTTTTATTTAGTTTTCATTAAGTATTTATAAAAAATAAGTTGGTAACTGCAGGTGGGTCAGCAGCACCGTGAAAATCACCTAAGTGACCACCGGTGGGTCACTTCGCAGGAAATGTCAAGTTCACTACTATCTTTTACTTAACCACCAACTACTTTCTTCTTGAGTTTTTGAATTATTCTGTGATTTTTTTACCTGAACTCTGTGATGCTTATTAGCGAGGAAATATTTTATAAGTTATCTGTGATGCTATTTTTATATTTCGGTGAAAACTTGATTTCAGTGTGTAATGGATGCCCAAATATAAAACATGTGATGATATTGATATATTTGAACCTATAAATATCAATAGTCAATTAATAATGTATAATTATGCTATGTTATCGCCGCCTTTCGCTTTATTATGCTTATTTATCCATTCGAGACAGCGATAACTTCGTATGGAAGGCATATGCTTCATAATGGCTGAAAATACTCACGGTACGCACTGATTTAAATAATGGCGCACAGAAATACATGTATATACGTCTGTGTACCGTGCTATGAAAATGCATTTAGAATACAATATTATGCATACTTATGCATTTCATCAGCCGCCTGTCATGCAACTTTATGCACAATTGTGCTTTCGAGGCGGTGATAATTATCGCGGCAAATGAGGTCTTTGGCGACGATAAAGTCGGCTATATATCGCCGCCTTAGTGACGATAATCATGCATAAATAAGCATACGACTCGGCGAACCGTGTGCATACTTTTCGAAGAGGCGGCGAAAAAGTTAGACGGGGCTTCACTCAAGTGCTGATTTTGGGAGAAGTTTTCTAGTTATCTATGTGAATCTGCCATTTTGCAGACCAATCGTGTTCTGAAACAAATTATAATTTTTTATTTGGATTCAGGTTACAAGCACAAGCCAGGTATTGAGAGAAATATTTCACAATTTGATATCTTCAGGTCTAAAATTTATTGTATTGTTTATTTGTATACCTTCAAAGCTTCACCTTGCAAGATACTATCTGTGCCTAGAAAGAACTCCTAAATTATAGTTAGTAGGTGGAAACAGAAGCTTGAGTTTTCAATTTTCTGCATTGCCAATCCCCAAAACCTATTTTCAGAGCCCCTCTATTATAACTTCATTTTCAATTGAAAAATTACTAACTGAGTATAGCTAAAATTTTCTTCAGTAAAGTTATAGTGATGATAATTCGTTTGAAAATATAAAGCTTGGACGTTGAATTTCTTATACATATCTGTGAAGATAAAGGCCATGTTCAATTTATTTTTTTTTTGTGGTTTTGGTAAATTTACGATTTTGTTAAAACTCATCTCAACGTTTTTTTGTTTTGTTTTTAATTAGGTTTAAAACGGTTTTGATTGCATAGGAGATATGATTTGATAATCACCAACGTTGTTTCTCATTCTAATTTTTATAGGAGCGCTCTATGATTATGTGTCTTTTTGTTAGCGTTCATGAGGGACTTAGCGCTTCCCAAGAACTTGGAATCCCCAAATGAGTTGGCAGGTCCCAGTGAAATGGGTCCGTCCCATGAGCCTTGCGCTCCACCGGCGCTTGGGCCCTCCCTCGGGGACTTGACGCTTCTCAGGAGAGGCGGCACTTACCGAGGAACTTGGCATTCCTCTGGGGATTTGGCACTCCTCACAGTACACCGCAGGACTCAGGGCACTCGCCAGTTTTTACGGAACTTCACTGTTTTCAAGAAACTTTGCAGTCTTCTTGACACTTCGCAAACCTTCATAGATTAGGTATTTTCCAGAGATTCCTCGCCGAGAATACAGTAGATCTGGGTGTCTTTAATTAATTTAATTTCGAATTTAAATTGGCGTTACTTTCAATTTTTCACTTTTTTATGCCCGGGAAGTAACAAATATATCATATTAGTGCCCTCCCGCTCGAATGAAGCGGTTATCCCATTTAATTATTGTATTTTTTTGTTTTGCTTGATGCATTTCACAGTCAAATTAACGCATTACTTTTGGATCGCGTGCGGCGTTCCTCATGATTATAATAAAAAGAATAGTAATAACATACATTTGTTATTTCCACCAAATTTCTATGCATTCACTCAAATGCTATTCGTTTTTTTCTCTATTTGTACGATCGAAGAATAACGATAATGATAAACGTCAATAAAACATTATCGAGAAAGGCGTTCAGAAAATTTTGTATTACTCTCATGCTCACAAAATTTGTACTGCTCATGTTAATTTTCAATACGTCAGTAATTGTTGGAGTTGTTTTTACTAAAAATTAGCCAAGCAAAGCTCATGAATGGTTTAGAGCTGTAAAGTTTGGTTTGTTTGGTTTAGAGCTATCTATCCACTTTTATATTTATATCCGACTTATGACGACCACAATGAGGTTAGCCCATTTTACAGCCGCTAGGCCTTGGCTGCTGGCGAGGTGCGGGGTGCCCCACAGCATGGCTGGGTTGTGTGCCGGCGGCCCGTGAGAGCATCCTTGGCTCGTCCACACCTTATTGAGATATCGCAGTACAATCCTTCAGGATGCCTTTGGTTCACCTAGCTGACTTCCTCTTGGACATCCTTAAATTCAGCCAGTCTTGAAATACTGTTCTACCCAAACATATGCCTCCACGCCTCTATAAAATATTGTAAAGCGTTTTTTCTATTTCATCAGTCCAACCTTTTAATTAATTCGCACATTTCTTCCAATGGCGTCAGAACCTATTGCTTCAAACATCCTCTATACAAATCTATATATCGTTTGATTATGCATTGGTTTGTGATATGAGTCAATAACAGAAATTAATAACATAGTTGACTTACTCTTCATAAAAAAATACCCAAAGAGTTATCATGTATGTTCTAAAATTCAAGTTCAGCGCGATTTTTCTGAATCAAGCGTAAAACTTAGGTGCGAATGAAATAAAAACGAGATCTGGGTGAAAAAATCCAATTTTTGGAGATCAATGATGACATCACAATGTTAGCACTCAGCTCTGATTGTGTCGCATACAATAGTGAAAACATCGCATACATGGTAGCACCCAGCTTCACTAACGTCACAAACAATAGTGAAAACATCACAACCATGGTAGTACCCGGCTCTGCGTCAGGCCAGTGTTGAAGCACAAACAAGGCAGGCTAACCCACTCACGTCACAGTGAGACATCATTAGCACGGCAGCTGTTTGTTCTTTTCCAACGAATAGGTTTGTGCTTAATGAATCGCTGCCGCTTCTATCTTGAGTTGACGATCGACCCTTCTTTTAGAGCGTCAGTTTCTCGCTGACCTTCACAGTGTGTGGTGCATACCGCCAGGTGCTGAAGGTGCGCTGCTTCTGCTCTATGCTTGTCTGTCCACTCGGCTCAGCTTGGGAACGCAAGCTGACTCATTCACGGACTCACAGTAAAGCCCTTGCGTACAAGGTCGTGAGTATGTCTCATTTTTCTTTTGTTTCTATGCTTCTTCGACTAAAAATATTCTATTTCTGTGGCCTTGTTTTCCCCCTTCTATTATCTTCGATTGATTGCATGGTATCTGTGTCTATTTTTGCATTCCACAAGTGAAAATGAAAATATTCTCGATGAGACTCCTGAAAAAAATTACATATAGCAATGCGTGACATTTCGTTTTTTATCAAACTCAACTTTTTCTCTTCAATGTGTCTAAATAGTTATGAACATAACTTTTCCATTCGCTGCTCATCTCTTACTCGATTGGCGGAGTTGAATTGTTCACGATCTATTATTCACAGCATCGCTTGCAAAGAAATTAGTCTCACCGCAATACAGTAAAATGAACAAATGTGTTCAAAAACTCTACGGTAATTGCAAAGAATATTTAAATTACGTCCTTACGAGTTGGTACCTAACATTTTAAGGGATGAAAATTTATCTACAAACAAGTGACAAGTACTCAACCATTGAATTTTCAATTTGAGAAGTTTCTTGACTTATACTCATTTGATCTAAACCATTCCTCTCTGGAAATGCCTCTGTTCCACTGGCCTGTCGCAACACTCCGCTGCCATGAGGGCACGCTTCGGTCGACCAGCTCGAGTCCATTTGCATTTCTGACATCATTGATGTGCCGTGCGGCCGAGGCTGTGCGAATGGGAGATATGGAAATTGGTTTCATATTGTGTCTGTATTTACACTTAAGCTGGTCATGGTTATTGCACTCTGTACATTTGAAACACACAATGAACACGATAGCAATCTTATCAGAATGGCCACAATAATTTTATAACACTATTTAATTGATGATAATTCATGGACAAATTTTAAAAAACATGAATCGATGATTAGACGCTTATTCTCGCTTATTGGTAACATTCAGATGACACCTCTTCAGCATTTACCCATTTTCCCGTTGAGTAATAAATTACGTAACATTTTTCTTATTTTCGGAGCCGTCTACCAGGAGATGGTTTGCATTCTATAGCATTGTTCAAATTTGCATGGCAGATGTCGTTCGGCGTCTGAGACTAACAAATAATGTTTTAAATAAGGATGATTCCAACATATTTGTAATACCTAATTAAGAAAGAATCCAAAATAGTATTTACTGGCATAGTCACTAATTTTTTCTGTCACTCAAATTGCTCTCGAAGTCCTAACTCGAATGTATAATCAACAATTGACTAAAAATTGAATCAACGTGTCAGCTAGATGTTCAACAACTGAGCGGAAATTAAATCATTTCAGCAAGATATTAAGTTGCGTACGAACACAATACCGTTGCCTGCACGGTGCAGACATGGTATGAGTTAAACATTGGACAATCAGCTTAGCGGCTACTCAATTTTTTTTTTAAATAATGTCATCGTAGCGGCACAGCCAATAGCGAAAGTAATTTTGTCGACCTGGCTACAAAGCGTGTTATTTTCTTTAATTAAAATCTTCCAGCTTTAATATTTTGAATTTAATTTGAGAGCTCAGCGTCAAGGAATCCACTGAGCTTTTGGTGAGATTGCCGGATGCTGTGCTCTCAAATTTTGCTCTAAAAATCTTAAACTTAATAATTTGGTCCTGAAATATCAGCGCTTGGTGAAGTCAAGTTTTTTTGCTCTTAGCTGTGCCGCTACAAGGGTGCAAATTTGTAGATTGTACGATAATATTAGGCTCCTGGAGAATTTTCTACCACGGTTGCCTTCTTTGATGCTAAAGAAAATACCAGAGGAAACAGGACAATGGTTAATAAATCGAGCCTTCTAATAGAGACAAGTTGCAATAAGATTTTAAATTTTCATCAGTGAATAGGATTGAGGCACAATTATACGAGGGGCTAAGAACTTCAGAAACTCTACTTAGGTTTAGTTACTGGTTTTGTTTCCTCTCTATTGCTTTGTATGCTAGAAACGCAGATGAGACCCAAATTTGACAAATTCTCGAAGAGTCATAGCTGATCAGAAGAGTGCGGTCAGTGATCAAAGATAGAGTAAGCAATTTGGTTAGATCATGCATGATCAGAAAACAATAAGGCCATAAGGAATAATTTGTATGACATTCCGGAAATTCGTTCACTCTATGTAGATGAAGATGAGATATGGTAAAAATGATGTATCTAAGTAATATTCTCCCTTGCACGAAGTAGATCAAGGTCCACCAGTACTTCTCTCTTATTTTTTTTAGAAATTATCTGTTCATTTTTGAAACACGAAAAGAGCACTTATTTTTTTCTAATCTCATCTTATTCATTGTCAAAATGAAGTATAGAAATTATCCGGTTGTATATCAGTTAGGTAAATACATCAAAGCGACAGACATCGCACAATGTAGAGTCCGATTCTTTAAGCTGGTTAATTAAATTAATTAAACTCTGTGTCTGTGCGAAGTACCTTAGTCGTACAGATGAGAACGTCTCACCGGCGTGAGAGCTAGACCTCGGGAAGGAAAAAACTTGGAAACTTCATTTTCGATTACGAATAAACTTTTCCAATTTAGCACTACGTGCAAGAATAGAAGACAAGACTTCCAAATTAATTTTTTCTTTTGGTTGTTGATGTTTTAGTTTTTGAAAATATTAAGAATTTTTTAAACACGTGTTTACAACCTTGAAATGTGAGGTCTACCTATCACGTCAAAGATGAGCTCGAGGAGACGAGAATTATAACAAATAACTCAGTTGCATCTCCTTTCATCGTCAATGAACCATTCAAAAATTTTAGCAATCAAGCCGCGGAGGGGGAAAAATCAAATAACTAGTCATTCGTCGTTGAGCGCTCAAAATGTTTAAAATAAACGTTTCGCTATAGATGTGAAAAATACATGTGAATTGTCTTTGATAGAGAAAAGCTTGCAATTCGTTACTGTAACGGGGCAGATTAAAAATAGCGGTAATCTTTGATTAGGAGGACGACTCGTACAGATCGCCAATATTATCCTTTTTTTTCAAATCTCTACAATTTGATACATCTGTATCATGTACCATGTACGACTATACTCGAACGTCTCAAAGAAATTAGAGAAATAAGCACTTATGGACTTTCAATTTCCCGAGAGGGTTCGTTTGAGATCTTGAGAACTATCTGCAGTGTTTATTCGACCAGAAATAGCAGAATATCATTTCTGTAGCGCAATGTTAATTGAAAAATGTTGCGCAGCATGGCATAAAATGAAAGGCGAACGATAAATGGTGAAATTTATATTTTTTTATCCATGAGGGCAAGACCATCATTAATCCAGAGCATCAGTCACAAGAATATTCATGCTTTGCGTTTAAAGAAAATATACATCACCATAGCCAGAAGCTTCACCAGGGTCACTGAAACAATGATAATTACGCTACAACCGAGTAATAAACTGTTTAACTTATAAACAGCTATCTAAATATATAAATCATCAAGATGGTTTGTGTTTCATGATGTATTCATTACGTGTGTATATCTACGTACTTACATTTACCACGAATATAAATTAATTTAAACGTGAAAAAAATCTTGTTCAAGTCTGTATATTAGTTCATCATTACATGCAGTGAGGTCAAAGAGGTATCCGAAAAAAACTTTTATTAAAGCATTCATTGAATACAAGTGACAATGAAAGCCGCCTAAACCATTCGTTTAACCGTCACAAACGAGGTTCAAGCACAAAAATGAAACATTAGGAGTATAAATTTAATACATACACAATTTACCAAATTACGTTGAGAAAATGTTTTTGGGAACAAGAACGAAGTCATAGTAATATTGAGAGGCAACATCAGTATTTGCAATTACACCTCTTTGGCAGTTCCTGTTAGGTTTTAGCACATCCTGGAAAATTTGAGAGGAACCTCACCTTGAGCTTCTTGGGCACACATCGTCAGTTAATTGGTTGTTCTCCGCGGATCTGTTTTAAGTTTTTAAATGAATTCTCCACCGAATATAAATCCCATGATTGCCAGCTGCACATGTCATGTCAGTAACTGGAGAATGCTGCTTTATAACCATTAACGAATGATTTGAAGGTGTGGGTAGAATCGTTGACCAGTTGAAACAGTCATTCAAAACTAAGGTCCAGCTACTCAGTATATTTCTGTTAATTATCTTATCAAAATTCTTCGGATGTTAATATCATCCATGGTTCCTTTAATTATTTCCAATTTGCCTGTCTCACTGAATGCAAAACCACCCCATTACGTTAACTCCCTCCACCTTCCCATTCAGAGTTGGGATGATGTTGGCTGTTCCATTATCCTCCCTGCAAGAGGGACATTAATAAGGTCATAAAGCTTAATCTTGCTTAAATCAGACCAAAAAAGCTTTTAAAAAATGTCATCGTGCTTCAAATTTGCTTAAGCAAACAGTAATCTTGATTTGTAGCGATGTTTCGTCAGTCATGGGATGTTGCGAGGAGATTCAAATTAGTGTTCTTGCCTGCGATGTTCATATCTAATTTTTCTCGTTCAAATATGCTCTTCACAGTGCAATATCTGTTTGAAGTTCATCTCGTGTGAGAAACGGATTAGTCATCAATCATATCGTTTTTTGTGAACTTTTTACTTAAATCTTTTGGAGTACACCAGATCTTGAAAAAATATTCCTCGGTCTCAATCACCTTCCACATTTTGCAATGTAACTTCCGGTGCTAAAGACATTTATGGTTCTAAGAAATATTGCTAGCACATTTACTCAGTAAGCAATAGAAAAAAACTTTCGCATCCTTCGATGAATCTGCTTCGGCTTCTTGTAGTGCTTTTACGTGAGCTTCTAATGTAATACTAAGGCCGCCGTCACACGGAGACCAAATGGTTTCGTTTCGTCATAATTTTCTACAGTCAGCGGCACCAATCGGTCTGTCCAACACCACGAAACCTTCTGATTTCAGCCTTAGTTTGAGACCAGCTTAGTCATACCATGATTTCAGAACCGGAAATCATGGTATGACTAAGCTGGTCTCAAACTAAGGCTGAAATCTGACGGTTTCGTAGCGTTGGACAGACCGATTGGTGCCGCTGACTGTAGAAAATGATAACGAAACGTTACCATTTGCTCTCCGTGTGACGGTGGCCTAACTCTAAAATGTCCTCATAACCCTACATCAAATCCTATTTTCCTTTGGTAATATTTCAGAACAACACATTAATCGATCTACAAATTTTTGTTGCTTGTATAACAGTAATGACATCAGAATAAACAAGTTTTCTTATGAACTTTCCGTCGCAAATGAGTATTTAATGAATTATAGCGGTAGGTTAATTACCGAAATTCTGATCTTTCAAACGGAAAAAATCGTTGAGTTTTCTTTAATAGAAAATTTTGAAGGGGAGACTCCGATAGAATCTCTGTTCCGACGGCTTTAATGCGCTCGAATGAACGTTAAGTTATGTTACGTTAGGTTACATATCGTTAGGTTACGATAGGTTGCGTTAGGGTTTGTTAGGTTGGGTTAGGTTAGATTAGTTCGGTTACGTTCCGGTAAGTTATCGCTCTAATTCGTTAAACACTCATTTCGACGGAAAGTCCACAGAAGAAAAGTTGTTTGTTTTAAGTCATTAACATTGTACAAGCAACAAAAATTCGAAAATCGATTAGTGCGTTAATCTGAAAATTTACCCTACCTTTTTCCAGAGGTGGAAAGTTGCATAAACTATATGTTTAAAACTTGTTATAGAAGATTTTCAAATTTTTTGTTCCACTTCATTGCATGTCAAAATATCAACGAGATAACATCTCAATTATTCCAAAAACCAAGTAAAGAAGTTATGCCAACAACTAAGTGAAGAATTTAAATGAAATTTTCGAGTAGTTTTTGCATTCTTAACATGCGCATACTGTAGAACAATCGTCCAGATACATGCAATGTAAGTAAATTGATGACATTTTGGCTTGAGTCTCGGCGTTCCACGTGTCCCAAATCACCAACTAACGGCTCTAATTAGTGTTTACATGGATCGTAAATATTGCTTGACCGATTCTGAAAAAGTTATTATTACCTCCGAATAGGCCATAAATAAAACTTCGTTGAAAATAGCTACAATGACTGATAGCCATGACCAAACTATGAAGAACTTTACTGGTAATCCTACGAAGGTACATCAGAGGGCTGGTAAAGGTTGACCAGGAGTTGTTTCACGCTGCCCTTTGCTGCAAATTAAACGTGAAGCCGGGATGAGTCCCAGAATCCTGAAGCGTCTTGAGAAGTGGAGTTTTTAACTAAGCCGCTTTGACAAATGAGTCGAAAAGTACACGATGACGTCATCTGAATTACATTACTGAGTCAGTAATACCAGTGCCAAAGCCTCCTTTGACAAAAGTCGCAAGAAAATTGACTGAAATAGGTGAAGGGCAACATTAGGATCGACTTGACGAAAGTTTCGTCCCTAAATCGCGAGTACTCTTGATTACCCAGATAGTTGGAGCAAACAATTGGTGGTGGATCAACGTAATCCCCAACTACGTTTGAGACGCCAACAAGATGGTGGAGGGTTTTTGATTTGAGTTGAGTTTAGCTGACGAACCTTTATTGGCCCATGATGGCATTAACCCAGATGGCATTAACCAGATGGCATTAACATAAAATAGGAGCTCCTTAAACCAAAGTTGAAGAGACATAGAGTAACATTGAAAAGAAACGTTAGTTTTGTGCACCCCCTTGTATGCAGCTCATAAAACTACGAAATACTTTCAAAAAGCTAGGATTCTGTGGGCTTCGAAAGATGAACTGGTCTGCTAATTCCCCAGATTTAAACACAATTTAAAACCAATGAGTCATTCCGAAACGACCTCTTGCGAATCGACGTCGTTACGATGTGGGAAGCCCGTTTTGACAAATCACGAGGAATTACTGAAAATGACATCTACATATCTTGAAAATAACCAATTCGATGGACGAAAGATTTATTCAAATCATTTCTAAAAAAAGAATTCATTTCCATGTCAGTATTCCATAGATATTCAAATAAATTACCATTATTGCACATAAATTAATTTGACTAATTTCTCCGAACCTTTGTCTATTGTTATATGTAAGAGACCACAATAAAAGTTTTTTTTGTGTGTTTGATGAATTTTAATAACCATCACTATTAGTTTTGTACTGTAAGATTTCATGCTGTTCAGAATTAACCCTATTATTCTCTCCAGCTTTACACAATAATTCATTTTTTCACTATTTGTTCATGTCAAGAGTGCCACCATCCACTGAAAATTGCTTGTAAATTTATTGCTCAGTGTTTTGACGTTATTGAAAAAATATTTGCTCGATAATAAGAATAATTTGACACAAATAGTGCATGTACTTTATGAATTATATACCTGTCAATTTTTTATGTTTGGAGAATCGTTGTGACTTCGATGCCCTCAAACGTATTTCAATGTAGTATACAGGGTGTTGGTGGAACTCTTGGTACAAACTTCGGCTACTAGTAGAAAATACAAATTTAAACACTTTTTCAGCAGTAAAAAAATATCGAAAAACGCTTGGTTTTTTAATTATTGGGCTTAGCAGTTTTCAATGCTGCGCTTCAAGAACTCACGGCGATCCATGTTAACCACATGCACTAATGTTCAATAATAACACACGAGGGTAGTGAAAAACGTTAAATAACATGAGGTACTTTAATAAATAATAGAAAGTAACGCATCAAAGTAGGTGTTCAAAATTTCGACCATTAACATCGATACACGCACTACAACACACTTCGTCGAAGCGAGTTTCGTTCGTTGTCAAACATTCCTGGGTTGTCAGCGATATCTCCAGCAGCAACTGCAATTCAAGCGACAAGGTCTTCTTCCGACTCCACAGGTGTCGCGTAAATCAGAGATTTCAAGTGCCCCCATAAGAAAAAATCTAAAGGAGTCAAATCAGGTGATCTCGGTGGCCAGGACACAGCACCACCACGACCAATCCATCGATTTGGAAATTGTTGGTCAAGAAACCATCGCACATATAGAGCATAATGTGCCGGAGCTCCATCGTGTTGAAACCAAAGTCGTCAACGAATACCTAATGGCGCATTTTCATATAAACCAGGAAGGACTTCTTCAAGAAAGATTTTGTACACATCTCCAGTAAGACGCTCTGGCAGAATGTATGGACCAATGAGTTGATTGTGCACGATACCTGCCCAAACATTGACAGTGTAGCGATGTTGGTGATGACGTTCATGGATGACATGAGGGTTGTTCTGCTGCCATGAGTGAAAGTTATGATAATCAAAAATTCCATCTCGGCTGAAGGTTGCTTCATCCGTAAACAACACACACTCTGCAAAATTGGCATCTTCTACCCCCCCGATCTAAAAACCACTGCGCGAATCACTCACGAGGACCATAATCAACGGGAAGAAGACCATGGACTCTCTGGAAGTGATCCGGATGATAATTTTTCCGGTTCAATACATGCCACGTACACTGTACTATGGTCCCGAATACCACCCAAAGATGCTGCTGCGGCACGGGTGCTCGTACGCGGGTTTCTACGGAAATGTTCCAACACTTCTTGCTCTCGATGATAATTTATTGGGCGACCAACGTCTACTCTGTTTACACTAAAACTGCCGGTTTCCGTCAATCTTCGGTGCAATGCAGTGAATAATCGATGGTCAGGGACTTCTCGATTAGGGTAACGTTCGTGATAGATTCTCGTGGCACGTCTTGCATTACCATTTGCAGCGCCATAAGTGAAATGCATGTCTGCCATTTGTGCATTTGTAAGGCGATACATCTTGCCACTTCAGTGCCACGGTGCTAACTGACAAAAGATGCACATACGCTTCTCACCAGGGGTCTTTAACGTTGACTAGGAATTTCTGGAAATTTCCTGAATCTGTGAATTAATGTTTTAAACTGTAAATAAAACAAATTCGATTCTGCCAGCACTTTTTCATTCTAATTCCCCATATTGCCCTTATTCCTGTCTGTTGCGAAATCGATGTTGTGTTCTTGTAGCGTAGCATTAAAAACTTCTAAGCCCAATAATTAAAAACTAAGCGTTTTTCGATATTTTTTTACTGATGAAAAAGTGTTTAAATTTGGAATTTCTACTAGTAGCCGAAGTTTGTACCAAGAGTTCCACCAACAACCCTGTATTTTAGCCATGCATGTTGTAAGCACAGTTGCAATATCTTCCTTCTCGTGATATTTTACATGATTTTGAACAATGGGCTTATTTGTTTTCGTAGCACTGTTATTCAGTTTATAGAAACAATTAGGCAGGCGACGGGTTTTTTCATCGGTAGTTTTAAATTACATGAAATTGAGCTGAAAGTATTTTTATGGTCTTCCTTGATTGGTCACCTAATTCCTAAATCTGTTATACATTTCTTCAGACATTCGCCCTCTGTAGAATAGAGCTACGTGCGTTTGACGTTTCTCTACATTGATCGCAATGACATTATTAATCCAAGGTTTTTGTCAATTTTTCAGAGCAATTGTTCGAATGATGATCGGATGACATCAATTATTTGCAGGCGTTATGATTTCAGCTAAGTTTAGTATTGCTTCATCAATGTTCATTGCATTATTGTCCTGTTGATAGATGTCCAATGATGACATTAATTTCCCTAGAACAGTGCGCATTGATCTCAAATTAAATTCATTTACGCAACGAATAATACGAGACTTTTCACAATGTGTTTAGTATTTACACTCTCAAACTTTCTAAAACCACAAACATTATGGTATTAAATGAGGCACGTAAGAAATCATTAGGGTCATATTTAAGATAATTTTTTGTAGAATTTAAACCCAGCACCTGAGAAGAGAGATGAGCACTTGGTGAGGCATGAACTACGCTCTTCGTAAGATTTAGTTTGTTAGAATTTGAACAACCCCGCACGAGCGCTTATCATTTATTTGTTCTACAATAAAGCGCGTCGGAAATTCAATTTCCCACAATGGTGGTATTGTTTTTCGTTCATAAACTTTTATGTCTTATCTCTAAAATGAACTTAGGAAATTCAAATAATTTGCCCTTAACAATCAAACACGAGAGGATTGAGTCACATCCCTAATAACATTGCGATGAATTGTCACCAAATAACCTGCCAGTGTACAGTGTACTCTCTAGCCATCCAATTTTCGAACCTTACTGTTCAATTAATTGATGAAGCAAAGGCTGGAAATGAAACGCGTGCACGTATGTTTGGGGAGGCTTAAGCTGAATTATTGTTCCCGCTTCAAAATGAGTCCAACTGAATGGTTCTCGCTTTAAAATGTGCCAGCCCGTACGACTAACTCCAGCGCAATCTCGAGCTATGCAAAAAGTTACTCTAAAACTGTGCAGAAGCGATCGCTTGCCTGGTGCGCCGCGCGATAGAGCATGTTTTCAGCGGCAGCCTTAGAATGCTGGAGAGTAGGTGGAATCCGCTTTCTTCCTCAGCCGTAGCACCACCACCACCTGAACTCCTCCTCATCAAACTGAACAAAGGCTCCAAACTCTTTAAAGACTTTTCAGCTTTTTGTCCCTAAGAAATGCAGCGTGGATTGAAGTTTGATTTCAGAAAAGATTATTAGCACGATTACTTGCCCAAAATATTCCAATGTTCGATGAAAAAATTAAAAAAGATTGAGAAGCAATTTTAATGTTGGTTTTCTAATTTTGGTGGGATTTTTACAGGAATGTCATGTCATGAAGTATATTAAGTCCTCGTCAGCTTAATGTGTATCGAAGCTTCAATAAGGTAGGGGAAAGAGTATGGTATGGGTAATTCATTTGTTATGTAAATGGTACGGAAACAGCACTCCCATCAACGCGCACACGTCAATCACCTTCGGAATGAAGTAAAAAACCAATCATGTCGCAGAATCAGGTTTCATATAAAGAGTAAAATAAGCTTTCGCAACACTCCAACTATTTTCTATATTGCCGGCATGTATGAAACTACACGCTCAAAGAAGCGCTTGAGCCTTCTCATGCTAAGTTTTTTCTTGTCGTTCTTTCCGTACTCGAATTCTTTGATAACAAATTGGATCTGGAGATAATCTTCGACCATTAATCTCTGTTCCAGTTTGTCATTACTCTGTGTTTAAAATAGAGGAAATCCACCTTGTTGTGCCACATCGAACCTAAATTGCATCTGCCTATATTTGCTGCATTAAACTTCTACTATAAGTTCAGCACATTTGGGCTTTAGAATTCAAAGGTTGGCATCATGGACACCAAATGCACTTTCACACTTACAACATGCCTATTCATGTTTGATTTCAATTAGCGTTATCTCATGCGTACTTGCTACTTTCTTACGAAGCTGTGCGATAAAACCAATGTTTTTTTCCTGCGGGAAATATTTTAACTATTAGAAATTCATTCCTACGTATCAATTTTATTCCGATTTTCGGATACATATCTCTGATGGTAATATGAAAATACCTCGGTAAATCCATGCTTGAACGTAAATGTTGTGCAAATGTTCCCGACGTCAGTGGGTGACGCTGTTGTATTGATCGAGTAACGCTACCAGTATATTGTTCTCAATACTTGCCTGAGTCAGCCGCTATCAGAACAGTTTAATGTAGTTGTGAATGCATTTGGTCAGGACTGTGAATTCGAGCATGGATAAATTGTTGGTACCCATTTGTGATTGTCCATTTACCAAGGTAGGGTAGGATAGAACTAAAGTACTGTATGAGTTGGGTGATCTAGGCAGATGTCCATTGAAGAGAATTGCGACGAAAAGTAAGAAAATGACAACTAGGAAAGTCCCAAATGAACTCAAAGTTAGGCTCATAAAGCCTGTCAGTAGGAAAACGATTAAGAAAAAGCTCTATTTAAGCGCAGTTTTCAGGGTGAGCTGTAACTCCAAGGCCATGTCAGTGATGTAAATACTTGTGAGTAGATAACGTGGTGTCGGAGTTAAAACCCAGTAATTTGAAGCATTGGAAGACTGTCATTTGGTAGTATGAATCTTGTTTTACAATGTTTTCAACTTCATGCCAAGCTAACGTCTGGTGAACGCCGTTGCAAGCCTGCGATGCAAGCCTGCGATGCAAGCCACTTGCTGCCAGGGGTCAAACATGGTGAGGGTTCGGTCATGATTTGGACAGCCCAAGCATGGTATTTAGTAAGTACCGTGATTACTCTGGAAGGTTGCATTACTGTCAAAAAGTATGTGGATATTTTGGAAATCATATCAATCTTGTGCGAAAATGATTACTCGTGCTTATTTCAAAACGATAACGCCTCTGTTCACTCATCTCTGATCGTCCCGGACTGGTGTAAAAAGTATGAGCGGGATTTGTCGCGCTTACCTGGTCACCATAGTGACCAGATCTCAATATCATTTGAGCTTTATGTTCTACTGTCGAGAGAAAAGTGCGTGATCTCAATTCACTTCCATCATGATTACCTAAAAGTACTTTTATTTTAAAAAAGAATGGCATTAAATTACGTGAGAAACCATTCAGTACCTCTATCAATCCATTCCTAGATTAGTGCAAACTGTTTTGAATGAGAACGGTTTTTCTACTCCATATAGAGCATGTTAAAATGTTTTTGAAGGTGTTTTCATATATTTTTCTCCAAAGTTTGTACCTATCTAAAGCTAGAATTAGTCAACCAATATATTACCTATCAAGTTCATCGTTAGTTTGGTTTTCTGAAAAAATAAACACTTGAGTTTTATTTTCTCTCTAGATTTTGCCACAGTTTTGATTATTTTCCCTAATGTAAATCGAATTCACATAAGTTTTAAAAATTTGCACTCTTTTAGTTAATACAATTAAGTGAAGAAATCATGCTATAAAGTTTTGCAAGGGATATTGAATGGAAATTGTAAACTCCCTTTGATCATGAGTTCAAAAATAGTGTGAAATTGACCAGTGATCGTTGATTGAACATTTATCAGGTGGGGCTAGCGTTCTTGAACGCAGAAATGCAAACATTTTGTCCATACTGACCGCTCAACACGATCGAGTAACTTTGGCACGCGATTACTAAAATGGTTTTGTTTCTTAGAAACCCGTCTCATGAACAGCTGCGTTCTAGACTGGGAAATAAAATTTCAGGATGCACTGCTACGCAAGAGCAGCGACATACTTTTTACATTCTTACACTTGTTCTCTCTTGATTCGATCAATTTTGATGAAAATATCTCGTCAATAATTGAATTGTTATCAGAACTGTAGCGAAGTTTTGGGAAACTGAAGTGTCCGATTTGAATGTTACTCACACTTATCCAAAACTAAAATAAAAAAATGCATCAGTTGTTAAAATTGTAAAAACTTTTCTGCGCGTATAATGATCGAAAAGTCATTTCTATGGTCCATATTCAATTTTCTTGTAACATTTTTTTTGAACCTCAAAAAGAATATTCAGATCACTCTTCTTCACGTGTTTTAACATGATTTATGAAAGTTGCGCGAGTTTTCATCAAAAGCTTTGGAAGGAATAAATCAGCGCGCATGGCAAATTCTCTGGCCAAGATTACTAAAAGTCAGGAGAAAGAACCGAGTGTTGGAGTGAGTAAAGCTGGCAAGAGATACTTGCCAAAAATATCCATTTGGATACGCATGATTTACATCTAAGCTAGAAGATAAGGACTTACTCTTTAAAGATGATTTTCGTGATGCCCCAGAGAACATGTTCAAAATAGTCTTGGCCAATGCTGGGTAGGAAATTTTCTAGCATCTTCAAGTGCCAAAGCGAGAGTTTAATAGAATTTCATAGAGATGCATGAGGAGAAAAATGTGCTGACCATTATTCATAATACCGTTATAGAATTCAGCCATGCTTTTATCTTAAACACACCTTCTGTTCTGCCTGATCCAAATATAGATTGAAAAGGAAAAACATACAGTGGTGCCAATTTTAGTCAACTTGAGATATAAGTGTCGAATCACGGGACCGCATTTTGTAAAACGGCAGTTTGCTTGCATTAAAACGAATTTACTGATGCGTATGTAGGAAAGTCGATGACGGAGCATGGGAATGTTGTTATTAATAGTTGACTCACAAACGGATCTGAATGTTCCGATCTTCAAACCCAATTGTGAATGATTTGATATTTATAGTTTAACAACACAATATGTACATTAGAATTGAAAGGGCGATTTTTAGGAAATCTAATACGCAAGATAAAAAGAAGAACCAATATAAAAGGGAACATTCTTTTAATAACAAACGTTTCGGAATCTCCGATTCCATCATCAGTGCTGTAAAACAGTAAAAAACAATAATGAACAAATTGCGAAAAAGCTATAAGAATATAATATCAATACACCTACATTGAACGAAAAATAGCCAAGCCTGAAAAAAAAAAAAAATGTATAAAATTTCAATGAAACATTCGAAGCCATACGTACACATGCACCTACCTGCAGTCCTATGTTGGAAGTACCGCACTCCAGCAATTTATTCGTCACAGCCAACACTCTGGTATCTCCCATAGAACCGGCCATCCATATTCATCTCCCTCCCAGTCCGCTATCCGAGATCATTGCCATAGTTCAAACCACCCTTTCAAAAATTCCAATTTCTCCACACTTTGTAGAACCACAGAAGAATTTGATCTTAGAATTTTAGAATCCTTGTTTATTTTTACCCATAGACCTCAGTTAAATAATGACCAAAGTGCGATGAAATTAAATATTGCCCCAACTGTGTGATTAGGAGTGTGTTCGGATGTGTGTGTGTGTGTATGTGTGTAGTCCTGTTACTTTGTGTAGATGTTATTGTGTGTTGGTTTGATTGCTAGAATTTAGGTGCATGTGTACGTATGGCTTCGAATGTTTCATTGAAATTTTATATTTTTTTTTTAGGATTGGCTATTTTTCGTTCAATGTAGGTATATTGATATTATATTCGTATAGCTTTTTCGCAATTTTTTCATTATTGTTTTTTACTGTTTTACAGCACTGATGATGGAATCGGAGATTCCGAAACGTTTGTTATTAAAAGAATGTTCCCTTTTATTTTGGTTCTTCTTTTTATCTTGCGTAATATGTACATTTGCTTGCAATATCAACATTGGGAAGGTACACTTGACCTCTTTAAGCTACAGGCTTTGTTTTGTTTTTCAAATGTTCACATTTAAGCACGTAAACATTTATTGGCTACTCTTCCATCGAAAAGTTATAGTTGCAACCCAAGTCAGCCATTGACTATCAGACATTTTTGAATCTAGAGCCATGTTTGTGTGTCAAATTATCAAGACCAACGAGACTTCAATTTTCCGTACACACACTTAACAGTATTAAAATTGAATGATAAAGCAAACAAAATACAGGTTTCAAAAATGGCTGGTAATACTATTAGTTCCTACTTCATCATATAGTTTCTTTTCCAGTTTGACTGCGAGGACTTTCTACACAGTGATGTAAATTCATGATAATTATACGTCCTACATTACTGCACAAGCATTGCCGCTTCTGCCCATACAGGTTTTTTTCAGCATTAGAGCTGCCACATCATTTCGTTGTTTTTGTGATGGAAAGTATGAAATAGGTTTCAGAAGAAGACAAATGTTAGAGTAATACTTGACGTGACTTTTTTCTCATTTTGTTAAGAGTATATTCTGAATGGAAAGTTTGGCCAAACCTTTCTTTCTCGTTCCTTATTTTTCGAAGGAAGAATAAAAATTTTATCTCTAGAATACTTTTATTCATCATGAGAATACTTCACCAACACTTCTAGCTTAACACAAGCAAAAGAAACTTTCTTACTGATGTAGGCCCCGGCCTACATCATTTCATGAAGAAACATGCTAATGCCATTAGTCTTATAATAAGGGACCAATTGATGCCTTTTAAAAGCACCATCATGAAATTCTTAGGTACATGTTCTTTAAAAGTTCTTTTATAATATATGCTCCAATTGATTTACATTGGTAATTTTCATAAGCCCCGCCAGGAAAATCTTGGATATATTTTCCTCACGCGTATTTAATTTCTTAAACCAAGATGGACTTTTTATATCTTCCTTTCAGAATAATTTAAAAATTTTTTTTGCTGATTTAACAAGTTAAAGAGCAAAATACATTACTAGCGCAGTAGAAAAGTAAAAGGTATTAAAAAAAATTCATTACCCGATCCAATTGGAATCAATAATGTATCAAATTTACTGGTTTCTATTGATAACAAAGAGACTCGTAGAACTGGACCAGCAATACTTTGAAAGTCCACGGAATCTCTGGAGTTAAATTTGAAGTAAATGATGATTTATTTCTACTCTAATAATTGACTATTACTTAAAGAAGGGCTGACTCATGTATTCATGCATTAATAGTTACAAACTTGAGAGAAGTACCCTCAAATAACATCATAAAAGGCTCTAAACAAATGTGTGCATTGTACTAGACTCAAGATACAATCTATTGCTGTATCACGTGTGGTAAATCAATTGTTTAAATTGTCTAAGGGGAACAATCTCAGTAATGACATCGCTCGCCTCCGGGCAATACATCAACTTTTCACAAATACTATAATGCTATTATTGAAAAATACGGTTTTGGCATCATTTTACTAGGGATTCAGAAATCAAGAACTGATCTTATTGACGAAAATAAAAAGCCTATGACGAGAATACGACCACACTAACAATACCAAAAAAGTTAGCTGGGGATTCCCTTTCTTTCTTCCGCATGGGTGTTGCATATCCATTAATTTTATCTAAACACCGCTGCAGACTGCCAATCACCCGTTGGGTCGGACGTTCATGGAGCTGATTTTCTTTCATAGAAATTGGTGGAAAACCATACCTCTATAGAAAGTTAAAACTAGTAATAACGTAAAAAAAGACTTCTTCAAAAACCCGCTGAAAAGTCAGTGGAAAATAATTTTCGTCAAATAAACATTAGTAACAAACCGGGCCACCAATGTAGCGCTTACTGTGAATGTTAGCGGATTTTATTACTGGAGCATCATGAAGAACGTATTAATACAAAATAAAATTATCTGCCAAATGAGGTATGAAGTTTAATTTTTAACTTTATCATGACTAAAAGTAGCTTCTTCAGTTTTTTACTATCTCATTACTGAAATCAAGCTAATCATATTTAACGGCATGAAAATCGGAATTTTACAAGGAAAAATATTGCGGCATATTTTATAATTACTTGTCTCATCAAAATCTAGAAACACAGAACCTAGACCAATGTAGTTGCTCAATTCTATTTCTGATGAGATTCGGACATTTTAAGCTCCGGTTTCGGTAAAGGCTGCTGGTTGTTTTGCGAACATGTATATTAATGTTTTAACTAAAAACAAGTTTTTAGTATTTAGTGGCATCACCTTTATTTGTAACGACACCATGAAGACGATTATTGTAACTGGAAACTAACTTTTGACACTCCCTAAGTGGTAAATTGTTCCATCCTTGCTTGCAGATGATTCTCGAGTCCCCAAAATCCTTTGGAACTCTTTTTGTGCTTTGTAGTTTTGAATACGCGTATTCACCTCAAATTTCCACTGATATTGAAGTCAGCCAAGTGCCTAGGCAGCTGATGGACACATGTTTTCTTATTTATAAACCATTCTTTTGATATTTTAGAAATATGATTGCGCAATTATTGTCTTGCTGAAGGGTTCACTTACGCCAGTCGTAGAATTTTCATCCACTCGAAAGCAGCTTCTGCTCTGGTGCCTGCAATTGTACATGAAACTTTCCATTTTTATTTTCATGATTTCGAGTTTCCTACACTGTGGATTGTAAAACTACCCTATATCACGATACTGCCTCCTTTATACTTTACGGATGGTGTTTTGTGGATCAAAGACAGCTTATGTTTTCCTCATAACATGCTGCTGATAGAGTTTCAGCTGAAATGTTCAATTTTTGCTTTTGTCAGGATATATAACCTGTTCCTAAAATTCAATTCCTTTATCAATGTGGTCTTTGGTAAACGTTAAACGGTTCTTCGCATGTTTTGCCGAGAGAAGATGAGGTTCGCTGGGAGTGAACGCTAGTAGACCACATCGATGCAATTCTCCAGTAACCTTTTATCGACTGACGGAAACTACTTCAAATTCCAGTTATTTCTGTTGGCATGTACAGGTTTTCATCGGCTTGCCCCTGTCTCCCGATGCTCCTCAACTATTGCACCGAAAGTTGAGTGTGGAACCTTAACATTTAAAAATTTAGCTATAGGTTAATTCTCCATTAAGAAGTTCATCTACAGTATTTGCTTTCTAATACCTTCAGGTCTTTCTTTGCCTTTCACAAATGTATTTACTGCGCATCCATCTTCTGCAAAATCTGGAATGGTAATGATTATGCCAATGGGGCTTCTGTCACGATTTACGTGCACATACGATGTTTGTGGAAACTTTGTAGAACTTGTACTTGTAACCGAGATACTCAAATTGTGAAGTAAAATAACAATAATTTAACATAGTATCTGTTATGGCTAAATAATTTTGTCTAATACATTTCTTTCCTTGATTGGTTTTCTGGTTGTCAATAATTTTTTTTCTGCTCTGTTAAAATACTACGTTAAATATATGATTCTCCTAGCTACCTATAATCTTTCCCCGAAGCCAGTCTCGACGTTTTGGAATTACATCATAACGATGAGTTTTGCAGGTACTAATGTCCGGGGACTGTAACTATTCACACATTTTAAAAACACAAATTATGAAGCATTCTCGTTTTAGAGTTCATCATGTAAGTTAATTTAAAACCATAACAGAGCGGCTTTCCGAAATTAATGGCTGATGACATAGATGGTTGTCATTTGCTCCATAGTTTTAGGCAAAAATTTCCATCTCGTTCTTTCACATCGATGGGGCCACTCAACGTGACGTTTAGAACATGAAAGTCAGGAGTGCATAAAATTATCATGCGAAAGTCAGTCAACAGCGTGCACTCACTGCAATTACGGACGCAATTAATCAAGCGGATAGCTACTGAATTAACCAATTCCATGTAATATCCTTTGTTGATGAGCGAGTTAGCCTTCACTTATGAGCTTCAAGCGCAGTCAAATAATTATTTAACAGCCATGGTTTCATTCCCGTTCCATGTGTGAAACTTAAATGTAGTAATTAGGCGACCTGTGTTCTCAGTGACGGCGATGGGAGTTGAGTTAGACACAGATCTTGTCTTGCTCATTACGCTCTTAATGAACAGAGAGATGCTGTTATAAATAAAACAGCAAAACTCCGCAAGCGGTCATTTTGAAGCAAACTTATATTACTCATGTTGCCTTCGGCCTCTTCATGCACGGCTCATGTACTCGTAGCCCGATGGGACGAACCACTAATGTGAAAGTAGGCTGCTATGGCCTACTATTAGTGAGAAGAAGTTTGTTCCATTCGGAACTCTCCTGAGCAAGAAAAGAAGTAAGAAAATTATGAAGACTAGCAGGGTGCATAATTATTCTTGCATGTATGGCGTGAAGAACAGAACTTTGCAAATATATTGCAACCTGAAAGTTTTGAGAATAGTAAAACGCCAACCCACCTGGTCACTGACAATATTCTGAAAACACTCCCGACTTGTGCAAATCGAATAGTTTGTGAACAGAATTACAAATACTGAAATTATATACATCAAGGTGGAAACTACCAATTCATAAATTCTCTAGCAATGTCTCTAGATCTCCGGTGATGTATCGATGTGATCTGTCGAAATTCGAAAGCAAAGACTTGCTTGGAGCTAGATTGCACTCCAGTAGTTTCCATTCACTGCATTACATGGACGAACTACTCGTGAAATTTGTAATTGAAAATCAATGGCATAGACCTGTTTGTATTATTGAGTTCCAACAGTCTCATTAAAATTTACATTGCTCGTAACCTTATGTGCGCATCGATTTTTAATGGTTCAGCCGTTAAAATTCCAATTCGTGCGCTATATGCACCTAAGAATATACTAAGATCGTGGATAAAAAATTTCATGTACTCAACTTCAGCTATAAGATTTTAAAAGTCTCTGGCGTTGCGTTCCAGTTTGTTAATAATAACCAACGCGTGCGAGTACAAACTTGGTTCCAAAAGCCTTGAGTGATGCACTCGTTTCCTCAAACGAAGCGTTCGTTTTCGCCAAGAATTTTCTCTGCTCGTTGCACGACATAAAAACAAATTTTCACACCGATTTTATCGATAATTGGTGTTTAAGCGTAAAAAGTGTTAATTTTTTCATTACCAAGGCGTTTTGTCAATATAAGCTTCAAAAAACTTTACTCTGGTAAAGGGTTTAGCCTTAGTTTTTAATTAAACAAATTAAAATTTTTTTAAAGCTTTATAAGCAAACATAAGCTTTTTTACATAAGCTTTTTTTGTTGATAATTATAGAGTTACAGATCTGCTTCTCGCACTATTACAACGACTTCATCAGGATCATTTAGTGAGATTTATCGTCAGTATTGCAAGCATTGGTGGAAATACAGGACCATGGTTGAATACTGCTCGGGAACAATGCAAATCCTCCGTGACCTGTCATTTCCTTGACGGTTGGATGTCGTCAATCAAGCTTATAGGCTTTTTTCGGAGTTCTCAATGGGCGAACGGGGCCATTTGCTAGCAGCAAAGCGAACAATGAAAGTCAAGTTTTGTTTTCATTTTGTCTCTCTTCATTCACTATTCAAAGTTGAACTCAGTTCCGAGACGTTGAAACTGCGACCTTTCTATTATCATTGTGATTGTAGAGCTCCATTGTTACTGTGAGTAAGGATATTCTGTTATTAATGTATGACTTAACATCTGACTGTTATGCTTCAACAATACTTATTCGATTATCGTCATCAATTTGTTTAAATACTCAGCGCTCCCTTCATTTAGTTTAATTTGCACCTATTTATCCTATCTGCAGAGCATTTTTTTAAGTGACTTGGTATCAGATCTCATTGTCGTGAACACTGTCGCTTGTGCCACTTCAAGAACGTCTGCTAATTTTGTCCACAAAGGTTCGTACATCAAGGTGTCACACGGACTTAGCCCGGCCATACCACCGAACTAACTTCTCGATAATTTGCGAATCTGCGGCTATACCACAGCACCAAATTTTAGGTACTTCGCCTAGTACGTGAAAAAAATGCGTCACTGACTAAAAATAACCAACATTTCGTGGTGAAACATGGTTAGCCCTTGCAAACACCTGCCCATGTATTTGAATTAATTTTGTGTGGTTTAGAGTTAAATAGTTAGGTTCAGGAGTTCAGGTCTGGTTGGGTTAACATTTGAAAGGGCGCATACTTTCCCATTGAATCACTATGCATGGCTTTTAGCAAAGTTTTGATACTTCTGAGTATTGATTGAAAGAACGATATCTCAAAAGCTCAGTCACTCCTTCATGCAGTTGGACACCGGCAAAACTGTCCTCATTTTAGGGGCCTACATTAAATTGTGATCATAATCTTGACCGCGTTCATGCTACACAATCGAACCCCTGTAAATCGAAGGCCAAGCTGACTTACAAATGTCAAAATAAGCTAAAATCTTTGAAAGTAAACATTTTATGTACCTTTTAATTGTTAAATTACATCCATGTTTAGTGACAAGACACAAAATAATTAGTAAAACTTGAATGTTATGTAAATCAACTTGCATGAATAGAAATTATTAAGGAATTAAGAATTATTAATTAAGGAACGGTTCCATGTTATTTTCACTTCCCTATTTTCTGCCCAGACGAAAGGCTAACGTGTTGCTTCAGGAAATTCGGCGTGCGAGTACTTTTATTGCAGTCGGTTTTGTGCGTCGTGGCGTGGCGGCTTCACCTGGCAGCTCTGCTGTTCCTTGCATGTATCAGTCAGTGGTGACTCACACTTTAGAAATAGTTTTCACTAGGAGATAACAAAAAAAAAACATGAGTTCAGTTCACTTCCTTGTAGGAAAGGCGTCTACTCTTAGCTCTGTCAAGAAAGTTTTTAGTTTTAACAGTCTAAGAACATTCACCCAAATCGTTATCATCCGCAATGACCGAGCAATTAGAGTTGTCAGGTAATTTAACGTCAGCGTTAAATTTCACAAAAAAGTCAGCTACCAAGGTGAAAACATTAACAGGAAATGACTGCCTTTAAGTTAACTTCTGTGCCATGTGTTTCGTGGGGTAAAGTTCTTGAACAATTACAGTTGGAAATTGGGCCGCTATAGCTTGAAATCGATCGGTATTGAGCGCTGTGGAATTAGTACAAGCTTGATTTCTACATTTGACTACGAGAAGTCAATGGCACATGTATAACTTACGTCATGCACAGTTTGTTTTTATGGTCCAAACCTTCGTTCAAGTTGCTTCTTCACGTGGTAAAGTAACATGCCTATTACCGTTAAAAAAGCTTGTCCCGTGTGCCATTAAATAAAAGTTTGTCTCGTTACCAGTTTGTCTTGTGTAAATTTATGCTCGGTTATTGATGTTTGTTCCTTCCCACAGCGTCTTTTTCTGTGTGTGATGAACAGTCTCAACTTCACGTACAGATTTTTCCTTGAGAGCTTAACAGCGGAAAGAATAGTTGCACTGTTACAATATAATTTGCCCAAAATTTCTATCTTAAAGTCTCCTAACCAAGACTTAGCAAGTTAAGAAAAACGTCACAAGACACATTTAGGAACGGGGTCGTCAGGTCAGTTATGTACTCCACAATAATATTATTGCTCCGGATGTGAAGCTGAGCTCCAATTGATGCAGTCCGCATGAGCCTGGCTGTGTCTGCTGCATGCTAGGAAGATTAAAGTGAAGACGAGTGAGAGCTGAGCTAGCGTTATTTATCGTGTTTTCTCTGGAGCGCTTACCATGCCTTGGTAAATTCTGAACTCTTTGTCCTGATGTTGAACGAGCCTTAGAATAGAGTTTAGTCTCAAGGAAAAAGAGGTTCTCAGTTTATGCGAGCGTAAAAAGGTTTGAACTTAGGAATTGAAGAGTTCATCGCGGTAGCTGTTGACCATCTAAATATTAGAATGTTTTCGCGATTATTATTTTGTCTCAACAACAATAAAAAAAAAATACTAACTGTAGAACTCTACGTAAATCATTGTTTTAACTGATGACATGTGTTTGCTCCATCCCACCTAAGAACATGACAAACTTGAACTAAGTTGTTTAGAAGTCAACGTCTCGAGTCACTCGCGAAATTGAGGGGTCAGTGTTCACATGACTGTTCTTTTTCTTATTTTACTACTTTTGTCTCCGTGAGCTTTGTGGGCAGTCGAAATATGCTGTCTATTGAGGACAATGCTATTTTCGTTTCTTTAAGTTAACAGGAAGGCATTCTTTTCAATACCGTAATACCTACGTCTGAAATTATTCAGTAGTTCTACAGCTGAGTTGATAAGGTGAGTAGTACATGCGGGACTCATGGAAATATTCGCGGCTTTTTCAACTTGAATAACCTGGCCTAAATTCCGCTATCCTGATTCAACATGTTCTAATTTAACACCATGACGAAGTGGTGAGCGTGTAGCACTAAGTATATTGTTCATTTACGAACTAGCGTAAATGCGAAGCCTTTCAATTACTTCACTTCCTTTTTGAAAACAAATTTTAGAGTACCAGATTTCCATTCTTTTTACAAGGGATAAAAATGCATGCCAGCAGTAAAGTCGGTTTTTCAATTCTGCTAATTACAGCCTAACCAAGCCAACAAATCAACAGCACAAGCGTAATTAATGTGTCAACCTTATATATCTAAACCTAAGACCTTCGAATTTGACCTAATCTATCCTACCCTACCTATTTGTAACCTCTGCTTACCTTATCCAATCATCATAACCGATCATGACGTATCATAACCTATCATGACGTATCATAACCTATCATGACGCATCATCAAGTATCATGACCTATCATAACCTATCACGACGTATCATAACCTATCATGACGCATCATAACCTATCATGACGTATCATAATCTGTCATGACGTATCATAACCTATCATGACGTATCATAACCTATCACAACTCAGCCTAACCTATTATAATCTACCCAAAGCTATCATAATCTATCCTAAGTTCCTCTAACGTAACCTAGCTTAACCCGAAGACCTTGGAAAAATCCAAGACTATTGGTTTTTTACCTTAAACGCGTTAACCGTCTTTTGGACCACCGACGGTACACGGAGGGAATTTTCACAATGATGCTGACCGACCAGTAGTCACCAACTCAATTTTCATGAATACTCAATCAAAGCCAAATGAAGGAATGATCCAGCTATTGCTTGCGCTTTTTAAAATTGGTTTCCACAACTGACTATAAATTTGAGTTGAATATTGACCTTTAGTTTAGCCTATGGCGGCTAATGTGTTAATGACTAACCTATCCTAACCTATCTAAGTCTATCTAAACCTATCATGTGTTCCGAAAGTTATTCTATCCCAACCTTGAATTTTCAACTTCCTTACCTAAAAGTCTTGAAACTTCAACGGTTTTTGCGGGGCGAATGGTTAACAAAGACGCCGCACAGTACTCTGTCGAATTTCTTTTGTATGTTAGACGCGAATTTCCTTAGGCCCTGGAATAAATTAATCCATAGACAATTGCTGGGAGTGTGACATGAAGGGAAAAGTACGGACGTAAGTATCGAATGAGAGGGAGGGGGGCTCAAGCGTATTAACTTTAAGAAATGCTTGAGTTTTATATTAAAAATGAAACTCAAACAGACAGTACTACGTGAAAGCCAATGTTTTCTGGTAAAAGAAATATTGTGGGGTAAGTCAGACTGTGTCTTACTACCCTTGCGCAGTTATTAATTTATTAGCACTGTTAATGAGATGGTTAAAACGACACATTTCACTAAAGTTTCAGTATTATATAAATATCAATACATGTCATTATATATTTAGGAAAATCCCATTCTCGAACTTTGGCCTGGCCTTAAATTTCCGTCTTATACTGAATACTGAATTTTCATTTGCAAGGAGCATTATCTGACTACTTTAAACTATATAATTACAAATCATTGTTGAAATCACTCATATATCTCATGCGTTGCCTGCAATAACATTGCTTATGATTTGTTCCTGCCGGACCGGCGCAGAGAATGTACTCGTTGATACAATTTGCTCTGAGTCCCTAAAATAGTTTCCTGGATCCTACACTTTTGTGCTTCTTCCTTCTATAGCACCGCAAGAATTTCCTAATTCATTTTGAGACCAACATGGATGGCTTTGTTGTAGTCGCTGAGTAGCGGTAAACTGTTTTATTTCTTTCAACTTATACGAAGCCATCACTGGAAGCTCTCAACGAGTTCTACTCGAAGCTCTTCTTCAACTTCTCGGCCAGTTTCGCGGGCTTGGAGTTGGTTCACGACTTCGCGTAAAAAAATTCTTCATGTCGTGAACTTGCGTCACTTGAGCTCCTCACGGGACTTTCCGGAAACAAAGTTTGCACTTTGCTGCCACTTGTGAGCCATGTTGTGCTACAATGCTCAGCTGAGGCTAGTGAAGGAAGGGGCGAGCTTTTTCTAGATTGTCTCATGCTATTTCTGGCACTTTGTGTGCGTTAAAAAGGATCTTCAACGTGTCTTTGTTACTCAGAGCTGACCGGAGGTGGGTAGAATTTCCGAATATTCATGAAAGAAAGCATAGAACAAGTAGACAGCGTCGGGAAGGAGAAGAGGTTTCAATTCTCTGGTTGCTACCCATCAGACACTAATCTTGCAGGCCCAGAACCACATCTGTAAAGGAGAATGATTAGCGATCGCCCTCAAACATTCAGCTTCAAAGACTGCTCGCTGTGGCACAGTGGTTAAGGCCTCGCCCTTCCATGAAGGTGTCGAGGGTTCGAATCCCGGTGCTGCGCGGCGATTTCCCCGTTGGGTATAAGGGAAAACTCAAGCACAATGCCCCACTCGTCCCAGGTGTCGGTAATGGGTACCGGATTTACGGGGGAAACCGTCATTGTGTCCTTTATATAGTGTTAGTTATAAGGCATTTGAAAAACCAATACACAAGATGATATGTATCAGGCTTGATTGAAAATTAAGCATCCTTAGATGCCGATGTTTGTTTGTTTTGTTTGGTCCCGTCCCGTTCACTTCAACACGAACGCAGCATCTTCACAGATGCATGCTCTTATGATTTTGCAGTTTTGTTTTCTAAGTCAAAAACAAAAGATCTTTTGTACAAGTTCGTTTCTTGCACGTAGTGTTGACGCTGCCTTTGGATGAAGCCCTATGGAGGGCATTAGGAATGTGTACACAAAGGCGGATTCAGATTCTGGTTGAGAATTTACGCTTGCATATTCATAATTTTTGCCGAAACATCTTTCTGGAGCTCCAGCTGAAGCTCCAGAACTATACTAACGCAGGATTTCCTACCCAGGGTTAGAGGATTAAGAATGCATCCCGTGTCATGCTATTAGCGTAGCCTAATTTTGTAAATTTTCAGCTATTTGAGGCCATGGTTGCCTCATGTAAAGTACATGTTCGATGCATCTGAACACTCCTAATGGGTTTTCAACGCGTCTGATTTCCATCGCGATAAGCAAAAGCCAGTTGATCATTGCGTAAGAAATTTATCCGTACAAAGCTACGAGCTGCTGAAGAAATCGTTCTATCATGGAGAAGAGTAAAGATTCGACAGCGGCTGATAGGAGCGTTATCGAGAATAAGATGGCCATAGGAACCCCTCCCAAGTTGAAAGCTAATTGCACCAGGCGTCATGTCGTTGCAATAAAGAAGTACTTACCCCATCGTTCTCTGTTCTCCGAGAAAGACGTGTCAGATGGTGTTTGGAAGTCTGTCACTGGCCGGGATTTAGATATTGTTAAGAAGCAACTCTTCAAAAGCCTGGTATTACATTAAAAAAATTCTTTAAGCAAACTACTGTTCTATCAGTTTTCAAATCCATGTCATGCAGATTACTCAGGGGTATAGGAACAACATCACACCAGAAAACGGCCACTCTCGACCTCATGACGAAAGACGTAAACGGTCGGAATCGGTTGAGTGAGTGAAAGACTTGGAGTGAGTGATAGTTCCAGATGTGGCGATAGCAACTCGGGGCGGGCCTGAGAGCTGGGGAAAGGTTGCGTCGACAAATTTTGTAGCAGCCAGGAAAGAGGAGGGATAATTTTTTGAGGAATAGTTCGCAATGACCAGATTAGACCTTTACAAGAAGCAGGAGTAAATGTAACCTCTGTATCCTACTGCCAGTTCCTGGAAGCAGATTTGTTTGCGTGGTTGGATGAAGTGCCTCTACCGAGGCGCAGAAGGCTTGCGTTTCAACATAACACCCCGTCTCGCTCTGCGAAGACCACGCATGATTTCTAATCCAAGCTGGGGCTCGTTACCAACTGTTTAATGCTCACCTTGATCTTCCGATTTGAGCCCAATCGAGAACTTGTGGGGGATTCAGAAGAAGTTCATCGACGGTAGGCGATTCATTTCAAAACAAGATTTGTGGAGAGCTATTTGAGAATCTGCTGGTAATGTTCATTGTGATGAAATGCAAAAATTAACAGATTCTGTTGGTAATTCAATGGTAGAGGTTCTTCGGGCACATGGCTATTTTGTACAATATTAGGTTGTTTGTTTGTTCGTTGCATGATGTACCGTAGCGTTTTGGTGTTAATTAAACGTAATAAAATCATTTGCACCTATTATTACTTGCACTCTGCTCGATCTTCTACTGAAAATTCATTATTTTATGCGTGAACGCAAAGTCGTGGCAGGGCTCAAGAGCTCATCTAATGATCAAACGCATATACTGGTCGCGTTTAAAATCAGATGTGTCGAAAATCTAATGAAAATATTGACAGGAGTCGAACATGTACTTCACATGAGCTATTCATGTCTTTAAATAGCTGAAAACGTAGAAAATTAGGTTACGCCAATAGCGTGGCACGGGTTATGTTTTTGAACGTGTGCACAAAAGCTGCAGAGGCGGTGTTTCTCAGCAACTAATTCTAAATCGCATAAATTTTAGAGGGTAATAAATGTAAAGTTATTGGTATTATGAAGTTGTCCTTATCGAGCCCTGGCGATATTTTTGATTCGGACGTCATCGTCAGAGTCTCAATTAGTTAAACTCGCATTCTACTTCGTCAGTTAAAAATTTGACTTCAGATATATTAGTAATAACCACTAAAGACAATCATAGTTGAGGTTACGAAGTTTTTCAGCTATTTTTACGCCTTACTGTCGTATTTTTTTAATTTTAATTATTCCCCGTTGAAGAGTTGGACGCCAAAGCTGTACTGCGTATTCCAAAAATAGCGTGATCGACGTTTCAAAGACTGGAATATTATGTTTTAAATTTCCTGTTGGAAATTACAGCAGTGACCGAGGTGGGCCACCGACTAATAAAGCAATAATGCATCAGTAACGAGGCTGGCAACAGCGGTGCTGCTCAGCGGCAGCGCAATGTGTGCACCTCGCTACGGTAGCTGCCTGCATAACTTACCTCCTCGATGACAATTCAGGAAATATGTGTGTATATTTTAATTACTCACCAATTTTCCAGCAAGTTATGACTCTTTAAAGAATTCTGCTTAGATTGTAACTTTCTGACCTGACCTAGCGTGACCTGACCTGATCTAATGTAACAAGACCTGACATAATTTGACAGGGTTTAGCCTGAACTTGCCTACTCTAGTTTAGTCGAAGCTCACCTTAATTAATCGATCAAAACATACAAGTCGAATTTGACAGCAGGAGGCATCTATATCGATCATCAAGGGCATTTCGTAAAGAGCTTTTCAATTTATGTGTTATTTTTCTCTATCGAGGTATTTTACTCAATCTGATATGGGACGTACAATTTTTTCTGAAAAGAAGCAACCAAATATAGGAGTAAATAAGATAAATAGTTTGCATCATCAGTCAAAGAAGACTATGGCCTCTGAAGATGCTCTGCATTTCAGAAATCCACCTCATGCCGCCGTATACGGACAACCAGGTCCCTAAGTTCTGAATTGAGAATAATATCAGTACAAATGTACAGTTGGAAGTGGCTATTCGCCCTTTTGAAAATATGCGAGCTGTTGTACATTGCTGAGCTTTCAACACCAGGTCAGATGATGCAAATGATGAATTCTGCATTTCTGTTCAAGTTAGAGAGATAATTTAGCAGATTTCTTCTTTTAGAATGTATTTATAAAGCGTAGGGCTCACTCGAATCCTTCAACTCATAACGTTTATTTTTACGAGCGTCAGCATTATTTTGAAATCATTTTTCATAATGCTGAAAAAATTGTGAGATGATCTTACACTGCATTTATCGATGTTTATATTTCGAAAATCGAACTTGTGATTGCGTCAAAGCTCTAGCGAAATGAAATTAGTCGGCAAAAAGTCAATTCTTTGTAATCGGGAAAGTTCATTGGTACTGAATTTTCCCGTCCATGACATCACGAGCACATTTGTCCTGAGATTAAGTTGTAATTTATGTAGGATGGCTTATTGTCTAGTTTTAGAACGTATGTACGTCATTGAATATTTTCGTTATTGAATGAACATACAGCTACTCAGTGCAAACTCCAGTGCTGCTCGCATTAGTTCACTCGCTGCGATGATTCTGTGAAATCGACGCATTTGGGCGAAATGATTTCTTTTCAGAGCTAGCTGTGCAGCTCAAATTCGAGAACATAATTACGGTGGCGAGCAGCAACGGCTAGGCTTACACTGAAAAAGTGTTTTGAAATAAAAGGGTTTAATTTTAACTGCTTTATCACAATGGATGTTCTCTTGCTTTACGGACAGACTCCTGAGGTACCTATGTGAGGGCAGACACAATTTCGAAAAAAGTCTGAATTTGTGCTAAACTTTACTGTACACGGAGAGGCACAAGCCAGCCACCCACGTCCTGCTGTGAACGGAAGCGCTACGAAGTTATCACAAGTTTATCTGCACTTACTGTGACAATGAGATTACTGTTCGAAGGCTTGTGAGAAATATGAATATCTCATGATTTCCTTGATCTGCAACAACTCTTTAAAACTTAATTTAATGTTGTCCCACAAATCGATATTTCTCTAATATATTCAGAATTTTCACCACCTGAAAAATTTTACTAAACAAACAATACTTCCTGAGCCTTGATAAACTTGTTAAATCTAAATGTAATCATATATCAAAGTTTATTTTACACAAGTGACAATCAACGCTCACTATTCCTGGAGTAATCCATGCGCAAAATTTCGAATGCTTTTGTAGTGTTGGCGTTGGTGTTGTACAGGACCACAGTTTCTATTTAGCCGTCACGCAGGATCACTGAGTAAGACCAGTCATTGTCGGTCTTCTCCTCACGTCTTCCTGAACAATTCGTACTAATTGTTCTGTTATTTATTTTTCAATTTTTATATATGGCTTAGTTTTATAGCTCTATTTTTCGATGTTCATTAACTATAACTCACTTGGGAATAAGTGAAATTCAGTTGGGAGGTAGCAATTATTGAAATAATTTTTGCTACATTCTCGGATGCTTATGGAACTACAAACTGCTGCGGAAAATTTATCATCAAGTAGTTCGACGAGCCCATTCTTGTCACACGAAAGCCATGCACTCTCTCGTGAACAGTTAAGGCACGCACAGAGCTAATGAACCGACATGAATGCTGAGTAGCTTCATTGGCCACCTGAAGGTCTCATGTGCTGACCACAGCTAATTCTGAGTGCTTTTCTCGAATAAAATCTGCCCGCTGTGCGTAGTTCAAATTCAAATGTTCTAAAAATTAGTTGGCAACTGTTTTTCAAGAATGAGGCATCTTCATGTAGTTTGTGAATTTTTCGACGGAATCATTTAGGCTTTGTGATATCGTTTCTTTAAAACAGTATTTTTAACATTGTATAGTTTATAGAAGCCAAAATACAGTTTCATTGTTGTGTGCTTTACAACAGGGACGAATCCGAGAAACCATATGGCAGAATCCATCATTGAAGTGTACCACACAAATAACCGAATTCTAAAGGGCTTCATCGTATTTTGTTTGGATGCAAATTTTTTTCCAGTCGATAATGATTGTCAGAGCAAAAAAATCTCATTCTAGGTAAAACGTATTATTTGGAGTCAGGCGGAATCTTCTGTGGCCATGACGCAATAGGCACCGATTTTAGGTAAGTTTAACTATACACACCTTGTCAGAACTAAACGTTTTTACGTGAATTTATTGCATAAATCCAATAACGAACAATTGTTTACCACTAGAAAACGGGTACTGCAATTTCTCATCAGGACCCAACGTCAAACCATCTTGTAATTAATAGTTCAGTATTATACGTGAGGGCGTCTGTGTTGTAAAAGTGCCCGGGCCAAAGTCTCCCCACCCCTTATGGTTAAAAGTTATATAACTGACAAAATAGCTAACCATATTCAAAGGCAAAAAGTAAGGACATTGCCTTCAACCTAATTTCTTAGATCCCGGTGTTGTACGATTACTTGTACATTAATCTGTCCAAAATCTTTACTCTGTGTTTTTCCTGGTTCCTGACACACTACAAGAAGTAACAAAATGATGTTTCCTCGTGGTTCATTTACGATTTCAAAGGTATTTTTCAGAAAAATATAATCTTTTAGAAATTTGCTGCTCAAGTTTGAACTTATGTCTGCGAAATATCAAGTATCGCAATGTACTCATCACACTTTGTAGAAAAATTGGAAACTTTCTTATATTGTATGAGCGACGTTGATCAAAAATATAAACTTCAAGAATGTTATCAGTATAAAGATTTTCTTAGTATAAAATGTGAATAGGAAAGTGGAAAAGCCAAGAATGAAACAACTCATATGCTAGAGTAGACAAAGAATTTAAGGCCACCATTTCCAAAAACTCGAGAAAAATTTTCTATTTGACTTACGTCTATGAAAATTTGCAGACTACTAGATCTCTAAATTCGTAACAACTTTTATTAAACAAGTTTTTTCATTAGGGCATGTAAAATTATTTATTCCTTAAACTTTAAAAAATATATATATATCATTTGTTTCAAATTCTCCGAAATTTACAAAGCTAGACCAATGCGGTTTGTTGCATTTGAACGTAAAATGTGTGCTCCAAAATCGCTATAAGACAGTTTTTTGATTTGAAATCTTTCCTAATTTATAAGAAAAAATTTTGAAGGAGGTAGGGTAAAAGTTATAATTTTAGGGTAAAAAGTTTATGGAAAGTTTCACGTGAAATTTTTAGAAAATCCATTTTATAGGAATTTTAGAGCACACATTTTACTTTCAAATGCATTAAACCACATTGCTCTAGCTATGTAAATTTCGGAGAATTTGAAACAAATGTCTTGAAAACTTATTTGTTTAATAAAAGATATTTTTAAGTTTCAAAATGCTTCTTCTCCAACAGTTTTTGAGCTACAGTAATAACTTTGGTGTCATTGGATGCGGGAAAACAAGAGCTTTTCGAAAAATTAAATAGTTTTTCAAAATTCATTTTTGTTCCAAAGTTATAATGTCATTAATTTGA
>JACJUY010001559.1:47522-64037 GCA_014220935.1 Platorchestia sp. MABIK
GGGGGGGGTGGGGCAGTGAAAAGTCGTAGCAGACCTTGCTAAAGGACTGTTACATACTTTCAATTCAATTAGATAATAATTTACAATTGAAATTTACACATTATTACACCAAGGCGTACAAGTACGGCTGTGTCGCCTTGACTTCAATTTATCCCTAACTACCTGCACTTCCCCCCCTTCTGGTGGACGCTAGCGCTGGGATACGTTCCTGATATTTCTACAGACATTCGGGGACATATCTCAAATTCTTTAAAAGCAATAAAAGAAAATCGGGAAAATCTAATTTTTGATTGAAAATGCTCCTAAATGGTGGCCTTAACAACATTATCGTTTCAATAGCGATATACAGCTCGCAATGGCACACTGAATTGTTAAATGTTAAAAACTTCAGGGGAAAATGTAATCTGATTCTAAAGCGAACGTATGAATATGTCCCACGTACGAGTACAGATCGTTAATTAATTCTTCACTCTCTGAATTTTAGAAGCTGAGTATTTGACATATCGACGCTTAGATTCCAAAGCGGAGATAAAATTTTAAAACTTAGCAAATAAGGACTAACCTAATAACCGTAGTCAACAAAAGTTATCCTACTTGATTAATAAACTGCGATTTATACTTAACCGAGCATGCCAATTACAATCTGTGTGCAGAGGTGTTTTATGACGTTAAGTTTCTGAGTCATAGGTTAACTCGATAGTTGCGTATCTATGCCATGTTACTTCAGTTACCTGAGTGAGAGGATGTGTTGTTTGCGTTTGGTTCCTGTGTTCACGGTATCAGATTTGCTCATAATACTAGTGGTGTTATAGCTGTGCTGAAACACTTTGTCTACAATAATTGAATGTTTTTTTCCAATTTTTTCTTTCAATTAATTTGTAATCGAAAGTATAAAAGGGAATATACACAAACTAAATCAGAAGCATGAATCCGCAGAGATGATTGCATTGCCCAGACAACTTTTGTTAAATGGCTGATGGTAAATTCTAAGCAACCAATAGAAAATTTTATCATACGAGTAAAAAATTCATACAATTTTCATTTTGGTTGTAAAGTTGTGACCCATGAACAACTCACAAATTTTATACTATGTGTTATACAAAATTAAATGACAAACGTAAGGGTATTTCTTTTGCTGAACTAATGGTGTGGTGTGAGCCAACAAATCATGTTTTTAATTGCTGCTTTTGTATCACAAATATTAATGGATTTTTCGATAAAAACATGTGAAAAACTGTACATTCAGATTGTGAGTCGGCTATAAAACTAGTCCTCCATAACATGAAGATACCAATCCCAGTTCCTCAATCAGCTAGTGCAATAACAGAAGATATTTCATCGTCTGAAAAGGAAGAAAACAATGATGATGAAATGTATGGGGATGAGTCAGAGAAAAAGAGGATCTCTTTTATAAACAGAGGAAGATATTGAGTGATTTGGTGGGGAATTTGTCGTTACCAAAAGAATACAGAACTGTTAAGCTTCAGACTTCAGCAATTGATTCTTCTAGAACACAGTACAAAAATATCAACTTTCTGTAAGCGCCGTGAAGCATTAGCTGCTTTCTACAAAGAAAAGGATGGCGCTTGTTTCTTTACTGATGTATATCGTCAGTGAATCAGTTAGGGAAGGAGCATTTAGTTTAATGAACAGAGACTTCATCAATGCAAACACTACTAACCTCAAAGTTGTGGTGCTACGCAATAGTAACACAAAGCTTTCGATTTTTGTCCCAAGGATTGTTGGGATGACAGAAACTTACGACTTCATGATTCTTTAATAAGGTGTTCGTTATTCTCATCATGAATGGAACATTTGTGGTGATCTCAAAAGAATTTCTTAACTTCTTGGACTACATCAAGGCTATGTAAACTATATATTTTTACGGCCGTAGGATAGCCTTGACCACATGAGTCATTATATCGCCAAATAGTTGAACGAAAAAGAAGAACACACAGTTAATTGAAACAATGAATAGATTCATTTTTCACTCCTTCATATTAAACTTACTGTACGTAGCTTTATTATGAATTTCGTTAAATTAAAATTGACAACGTGAGACTGGATTCATAAAAAAGCGTATATTTGAACACTGATCAAAGTACAAAGCGGTTTTCATGCATTTGACATGCGTTTTCCTTTCTATTCATAATTTCTCTTTGCTTTTGAATATTTCAGTTTCACATCAACAATTTAGATATTTCAGAGGTATTTTAGAGAGCACCGTACGAAGTGTGACGACTCTCCTGACAAATTGTGTTCAGTAACGATAGTGATACCTGACATTAGCTATAAATTATCGAAACTTTAAGAATTTACATGGTACAATACTTAACATGACGCAGCTTGCTATTTTTCACCAGGACGTTTTTGTGGAGTAGAAAATTCATTTGAACTTTTGCATTGAACTTTACGGGGATTAATACTTTTACTTGTAACTTGTTTCAAAATGCGTCTTCCAGTAGTGAAATACGTGTAATTTTTATCAGCTCTAAAAAAGGAGGTCTAAAAAATATGTGGCATCATAAGCGAGTTTAACTGACCCTAAAAATCAGTGTCGATACCGTCGTGCGGGTCGACGTGTGGGTTCGAGAGAAGGGGCTGTCTTCTGTGTAGCTATCATTTCGGGGCGCTTGCTTTTCTGCGCAGCTGCCCTTCCTGATGTTCGTGGAAGGTGCCACCTACGCCGTTAATCAGTCCGTTAGAGCAACAGAAAGAAATCTCTGTTTGTACTGAACTATGACTGCAACGTTAGGAAGACGTACATCTATCTACGCCGTATGATCCGCCAGAGATTTTCAGGGTAATCCCTGATTCGCTGTACTGCGATAGTTGTCTTCCTGACGTTTGTGTGGGTACCGCCTACGCCGTAATTAGTCCGTAAGAGCAACAGAAAATAATTTCTATTTGTGCTGAACTACGGCAGTTCCTTTAGAGACGTACAACTGTCTACGTCGTATAATTCCGCTAGAGCATGTCAAAGTAATCCCCGATTCGCTGTACTGCGACAGTTGTCTCCCTGAGGCTTGTGTGGGTACCGCCTACGCCGTAATTAGCCCGTTAGAGCAACAGAAAATTTATTTTTGTGCTAAACTACGGTGACACCGTTAGGAAGGCGTACAACTGTCTACACCGTAATCAGTCAGTTAGGGCTTTTCATGGTAATCCCTGATTCAACAAAATTCGACAGTTTTCTTCCTTTGCGATGAAATTCAAAAATACTTTTTCCTTCCAAGGTGGTTCCTTAGCCCCCTTTTAAGGCGAGGTGTCTTTTTGCACCAAAGCCTGTATTAAAAGGAGAAAGGAAACTTTTTCAACTATAGAATGCGAGGAGCTTATTGTGAAATTTCATTAGAGTGCTTCTTGAATACACGGATATATTTCAGCAACGACAATGGTCTATTTCTTTTTGCAAAAATAGCGCGTACAAACATGAGCTACTGCATAACACGGCAAATACATGTAAAATTACATGTAAAATATTTGTGCTACTCAGCTAGGTAATCAAACTGATGTTAGGATATTGAAAAACAATATAAATGAAACTTGAGGGCTAACTAAAGTTAATGCACGGACGCACCATCAGCGTAGGCACACCGAGCTAGGGGGATAACTCATATGTTTTTCACTATGCTACGGGTCAAACACTATTGAATGTAACACTATTGCAGTAAATATTGAACTCATTTATTATGGGAAACCATTGAATAATGGGTTCGACGACACATGCGTTGCCTGACAACAGTTATGTTGGGAGTGGGCTTTGGTTCAACTGCTTGTCGTAAATGTTCTACCCAAATATTGTCTTCCCGCTCCGATGCCCTTAATTGAAGCAGCTTTCAGTTTTAAATTTGACCTAATCTATTACTTAATCTATATATATATATGTATATATATATGTTTTATTAACAATGTGACTCATGAAAAACCAGCCGTTTAACTTTGACTGCTATATCCATTCCTTCTAATGCTTTTCTGATTGTTCATGACTTTAGTCGTTGTGTGAGGTCGTAGTATGAATATTATTGTGATATGCTTGAACTATTTCTTTACACTGACTAACTTTTAATCATTTAAGAAGCTCGCCGAACTTGTAAGCGCTTTTTCGAACATGATTTGGCCTCAATTATTATAGAGTAACCTGGAACATATTTTAATAAAAATCATAGTTTAATGATAGAGACAAGAAAGATCGTGAGACACCAAAACCGTGCCCCTTACCAAAATGATGACTCCCAAAACACAGTATATGACAATGTACAAAGTAGTCTCCCAACCATGTAAAAAAACAAGTCCCGCATCACGATATTATAGCTCTAAACGGAGCTTGGTAATATCTAAATGGAAGCTGTCTCCCAACAGAAGTCTAACTCAAAGGACACGGGAACTAAAATGCTGATTAGCCTTCTGCTTATATAATCTTGATAGTTGTTCCTTCTCGTGGATGAATTATTGTTAGATGTTGCAGCTCCATTTTTTGTATTCTTGGTTTCGTTTGAAGTTGAAACATCAACTTAAAACGAAACCAAGAATACAAAAAATAGGGCTGAAACCTCTAACAATAATTCATCCACGAGAAGGAACAACTATCAAGATTACATTCGTCTGTATAAGCCCAGTTAGTACAGCAACCGACGGTTATGACCTTGACAATGTTCTTAGTACTCCCCACGAAGCACTGATTTCAAGTGATTTCAATCTTTCTTACATAAATTGGACTTCGCTTCAACGTTAAGTTAATTGATTCTTAAACTTCAATTCTCCGTGACAGCACATCGTGGAAAAGACAAGAACAAAATAAGATATTAGACCTTGTCATAACGACCTCTGACCTCAGAAAAAGGGACCACAGAGGTGACGGACAAATAAGGAGATAACCAACAATATGATGGTTTCTTCGCGCGCGATGAATTGCTACAACGCGAGGGAAAAGCAAAAAGTATTCCAATCTATGTACTCAAAGGTATACTTCGAATTAATGAAAGAGAAGCTCGGCAGAATAAACTTCGAAGATCTGTTGAGGAACTAAAACGTTCAAAAATGTTTCAAGATGTTAAATGAAAAAAATTCTACAGCTCCAGAGCATCATTTCCTTATAAAGCGACTGAAGCCGACCAATAACGCTGGGGAACACTTTTCATTGACTGACTCTAAAAGAGTTTGAGAGGCTGATTTCAAATCTAAGATTAGTTTTTCTTTACAAGCTCTAGTTTGTGTGCAATTTGAGGTTTATCAAATTATTCAAAAGTTAACTTGTTTATGCCATGTATAAGCATTTTCACGTTCATATACAGGGTGTTTTTTTCAAATGCGCTACCGAAAAAACTCTTCAATAACTTTTGATACAAGTAACGGATTTTTAAAAACAAAACTGCAGTAGAATCCTGAGATTTATTTCTTTTATTTGGTACCTACGTATTCGTAAAACAACAGTCAAAATAGGAATTAGAGGACACCGTAAAATTCATCCTGCTTGAAATTGCCGCCAAGATGACGAACTGGACAAAGGAACGATTGCTTTCGATAGTTGTATACTTCTTTAATGGAAGGAGCATTGTCTTAGCCTAGCGAAGTTTCGCAGGTTGTACTCTCTCTTGAAACGTGGCTGGGCTAGGACAATGCTCCTTCAATTAGAGAAGTATGCAGTGCTTATGAAAGCTAGTTGTTCATTTGTCCAATTCGTCATCTTGGTTGATATTGCAATGTCCTCTAGTACAGAAAAATTACTAAATGTCAAATTGCATGAAATCTGTAACTTGCAGATTAAAACCTACTTCAGATTTTAAATCAGCACCCAAGTTGACTAAAGAGAGGTGTTTTTTAAATACGGCAAAATGAGTGTTATCCGGTGTAATCCTCCCAGGACTGGAGATAAGAGATAACTAAAAATTAGACACCTCAGAAATGCCAGGCAACAATAGTATAGAAAACTTGAATAAATCAAACTGAAGCCCATCACTTGGAGCTCACTTGTTCTTCCAGAGCGGTCAAACGGGTGATCAGATTTAGAAAGCGGAATATTAAAAATTACGGTTGTAGCACTAGCCAGAATAAATCCAAAAACCTTCTACAAATATGTTAATGAAAAACGATTTAAAAAGAAACCATTGGACCATTGATCGACATGGATAGTCACGCCCAAACAGGTAACAAAAGTAAAGCCATTATCCTAAATGCGTACAGTACTTTGGTGTTCACTAAGGAGGATTTGACTGAAATCCCACATCCTTGAATACCCAGCTGTCTAATAAAACGACATAATGTCTGAAGGAGAAATCGAAAAAAAGCTCATACGATTGAACTTTAACAAATTCAACTGGACATTAAGGTCTAGCTCCCATTATACTTAAAGAAACAGCTGAAGAAATCAGCAAAGCTTTAACGATCATCTTCAATCAATCACTCACAAGCAACTGGGCTAATTTCACAGGATTGAAAACAGGCTAATGTACGAAATCATTTCTAATATGAACTTTTTAATGGGATAAATTTATTTTAATTAAAGAGATTGACATCTCAGTCGCTGCCACCAGAGATTGACATCTCAGTAGTTAATGAATTTTATAAAAAAGTTAAATTAGCCAATTTGTTTAATGGGTGGCGTTGGCGCGCAAGCAGTATTCTTTGCGTCCACCTCTACCTCGTGTATCAACAATTCTTTAGTAACGCTGGCCGAGTTTCAAGGCACGTATTTCTAATGGAGGTTCTTGCGAGAGAGCGGTGAAAGAAACGCACATATACGCTCATTAATTTACTAGGGTGGGGGGCAAGTGCGGAAATGAATGGAGCACACGCAGGGCGGACCTTACACCCGTTAAAACCTCGAGAAGGACTTCGATAGCAGGAGCACTTTACGATATTACAACCTTCGTTAATAACTCGCGCTTTGACCGCCAATGTGAAACCCGATCCTGGGAAGATTATCCCTCCGATACTGAACCATGAACACAAAGCCCGTGATACTGAACCGAACACGACGCTATCAAACAAGTGACCAAGCCCTTAGATTATGTTCTGCTCTCACCGCTAGTGTGAGTCGAATATTTCACAGAGTCCGAACTCGCGACCCGAATCTTTGGTGGCCTTCAGCCCACCTGCGCTTGACCGCTCCCTATCGCAGCTCAACCTGGAGAGATGATTCTCATCTCTTAAGAAACTCATGATACTTAAGGGGATATATTTTGCTGGTGCTCTAACTTTCTCCAGCTATGGTTAATCAAAAGCAAAAAAATGGTCGGAGCGGGACGTTTGGTAGTGTCCTCTCCCATGACTTATGATCGACGCCGGATTTGTCACAGTATCGGCCGGCCTGTTCGCAGCAGATGAGGCCGGTTGTCTGAGTTTTATGATTTCGGTGTAACTTATAACTCATGCTCGTAAACTTACGAGCAGGCCAGATGTAATTGTTTCCACGGTCATTAGACACACGTGATTTCTATTTGATATACCCAATCTAAGTCTCTTGACAGCGTGAGATCGACACGAAACAAAATTATTTTATTCACTAATGTCATTCCAATTTTCAAAAAAAAGGAACAAACAAGTACCCATCAACTATCATCCTATCAGCCTGACTTCTGTCATCAGTAAATCTACGGAAAAATAGTTCCGTTCAATAACAGAATAATCAAATATTTCCTAGTCCAAAATTTTAAAATTTCATTGCAGGCACTCAGCACACGCCGGTCTCATTAATCTGCTTGGCTCCTTTGGTTATGTCAGCCGAATCTTCTCAAGTACGAAAGCCAAGAATAGCCGCTCATTACCTCATGCACTCATATGTACATTTGTTGTTTTTCATGACGATTTCATGAAGATGAAGTCCCCACAAAAGGATTGTTGCCAAAGTGGAAGCCCATAGTATTCAGGAAAACTACTCTCAATGGATATGTTTGCACTACTTGCACTCAAAGAGTAGCAATTCATGAGGGGTTTAGTGAGGGGACACAAGTAACCTCAGGGATTCCCCAAGGGAGCATTTAAAGTTCGCAGCTTTTCATTCAATAGCCAAGTTCCTTAACGAAATAGGGAACTTAATGCAACAGTTGTGCCAACGGAAGCTTTCGCTCTTGAGTGAAGAGCGACTATGTGCAGAAAACGAACTGAGCCTTTTTGAATGGGCTTATTTTGTATCATAAAATTTTTTAAAGCGGTCATACAACTAATCGCCCCTGCAAACCAGCTAGTTAATTCAATATGTCTGAGGCGATCTTGGTTTAAACACTTCTGTTCAATAACAGTTTTAGATTGATAGAATCAGAGTTCCTTCTGACTAGTATTCGAAAATTACGATTTTGACAAACCGGAAGGATTTCTGCACCATTAAGACGCGCGGATGTTTCCTTCAATTCAATTCTGACAAGAACAGTGTTGCCTTCGGTTAAATTGTTTTTTTATCTTACATCATTTCTTTTGTTCAGATTAAGTAAGGTCCTTGTCGATAATTCTTGCACACTGTATCGTGAATGATAGAGACGTTGTATCGAGGAAGGCTTTTTTCCATTTTTCTTTCACAGTTTGCAATTTGCGATAACATTTCGAAGTAACACTTTGCGATGAATGCTAGCCAGTTTCTCATGAGTAACATTTTGAAAAGTACTTTCACATGAGATTAAGTGAGTAGAATTTTTGACCAAGTAACATCACCTGGTGGTTTTAAGCAGTTTTTTCCAATCGCTTGAAATTTATTTCTCCGCCTTGCAACTTTTTAAGCAATTGAAATAGAGAATTGAAATCAATTCTAGAAATATACTGAAAACTGAGGTAAATCGTTCTAACACTTTTTGAACGATAAATAATCAAAGAAACTGAGGGCCTAAAAACAGCGCCTCTTTTGAGCACCTCCATAATGTTGTAATATACGGACCGGAAACTTCTAAAGGGTCTCTCTCTATGTATATATATGTAAAAATATATATATATATATGTAAATATGTAAAAATATCCAAAACATCGCTCTTTTAATTCTATTATACATATAGACAGTTGTCTCCAATCAACACTTAAGGGCTCTTCGGTATATATACGGTATCTGTAACACACAGAACAATAGGGTGCATGCTCGTAAGAATGACCCTCTCGAGAACGCGACATAGGATGTTTCTTTAAAACGTGAAAAGGTTTCTGTGTGGTTAGGATTGTGTGGTAACAGTAGAGTAACAGGTCCTATTTTCTATGAGGGCCATCTTGATGGTGCGCGTCACCTTCAGTTCTTACACAATGAAATCGTCCCACAGCTTCAAGAAGCATAAGGCCCAGGATTTAACTCGAGATGAGGGATACTGGGAAGTGTTCCGTACCATGAACAAATTATTGTAGTGCGCAAATATTTTCAACGGGTCTTCAGTAAAGTGTCATTGGCGTAGAACATGCCAGGAAGTGGCCGCCCAAGTCTCCAGACCTCAATCCACATGACTTTGTCTCAATTCATGTGGCTTCTTTTTATGGGGGCATCTAGAAAATAAGGCCTGCAAAACACCGCCGCTGAATTTTGATTATTCAGGTGAATATTTAAACAACTGCCTTCAATGCTTTCAGCCAAAATCCGCGTATCATAAGGCGCGCAATGAAAAAGATTAATTGAAAATTTTGAAAATATAGCAGGAAAATGTGTCGCTAAGTTGGAAGTAGAAATAATTTTATCTTTATTCTAACGATTTTATACAGTTTTTCTTCTTGAAATTGAAATATTGATCTACCTAAATGTGGCTTCGTATTTGTGTTTGTGTTCATCAGTTGAACTAAATTTAATTAGTTTTTTATAATTTGCGATTATTTATTCCAAAAGTAGTTTTGGATACCTTCGCATGTTTCAAGTAGCTGTAACAAGTGTTTTGGATTAATAAAACAATTTCCTTGTTGTTATGCCAGACAACTTTCTGCATCAAACGAAAACAAAAATTAAAATGAAATGATTAGATAGCGAGTGTTCAAACAAAAAGTTCGAGTTTATGTGAAACATATTGTAGATATGCAGATAAACTTGAAAACGAATTTATGTGGAAATGACTTCTCCAAATGCTGTCTCGTCAGATTCCATTCCGATATTATCGACCGTGAAATCTCCTCGTGTAGTGCTGGTCATGAATGAACTCATTAACCGAACAAATGCTCTCAGGTGTATGTTCATAGTTCAGAAATGCTTCTTCAGAGTTAAGCAGCTACGTGTTCTCCTCTAATTGCTTAACATTAAGCTGGCGGAAAGTTGCGAGCTGAGTAATTAGAAGACGCAACGGCACTTTAATAGCCAAGGAAACTGCGACATGGCCTGCTGCAAGGGTTGTTATCTAGATGATGAAGACTCAATTCAATATATTTCCAGATGCCTTGTATCATTAACATTTTGAACGGATTTAAAATCAGAAACATAGTAAGTTGGTTTCAGGACATTTTCTTGGCAAAAAGATCCGAATCGAATATTGTCTTCTCGCCCCGATGCCCATCGAGCAGTTTTCAGTTTTATAAGTATTTGTCTTAATTTATTGCAAACGGAGTTTCATTAACAATGTGACTCACGAAAACTAGTGGTTTAACTTTCGCTGATATGCTCACTACTTTTGATGATCCTTTGATTGTGAAGTTCAACTTTTTAAATTTCAAATTTATTTCCCTACGCGAGATTTAGTAAACACGCATATCTTGATTGTCGTACTATGGCTGAGAAGGCGTTTTATTTTGTTATTTACATTTATGAAAACAAAAAATACTCCAGTTTATTTCCGTTAATTATAAGAACTGTACTCCGTTTGGAATCAATTAGTGTAAAATGAAAGGTTTCATTTTGTAGCCGCACTGTTTACAGTCTGTATTCCTTTTCCAGCTCTTTTCATGCTTGTGCGTTAAATAGCGAAGCAGCGCATAAATTTTTTGGTCGAATACAAATATAAAAATGCTTTGAGGAATCCCCCGAAACAATTTGAACATATTTAAACAAGCGTATTTTCAACCATAACACTCATTGAAACTGCTTAAAAATCATTCTGAATAAGTGTAGACGACGATGTAACGTTAGACTGAGGGTTGAAAGTCTATCTTATTTAATTTAAAGAAATTAAAATTTTCCTCATGCCTCGGTGGCCATGCTGCTCAGCATTGAGTGTGTGGTGCGGCGAAGCCTGTGCAGCCAGCTCGAGTGCGTGGTGCGTCCGCTGACCGTCGGCGTGCTCGGCTGGGGCTGTGTGCAGGGGAGGAGTTGTCTCTCCGCAAAAGGCATTGTCAACCGTGGAAGACGTATGGAAATAAGGAACATTTCTTGGCATGGAAAACTCTGATTTACTCCGATATGAAATATTTTCCCGGAATTTTAATTTTAAATCATCTATATTTATTTGAATGCGTTTTCGGGACTTACACGCTAAGTTATAAAATTTAGAAAGCTATAATTTCATTCATCAGTGAATATGCAATACATAGCGAGCACATACATCGAGGTACAACACGATTTTTGAGACCGAACAGACGAGAGGATGTGTCGCTACTTACCCTTTTGTCTAATGAAAAACATCGGTAATATTGAAAATGTAGTATTTAAAAATAAACATTTTCTTCCCTTTCAATACATCAAACATTTCCTCCATCCTTTTTTGCATTAACACTTGTATGAGTTTTGACACAATTTTTAAAATGCGAGGGTTTTAATGCTTTAAATTCTATGTAAAGTTTGGAAGGAAACTTATATTTGAAAACTTTCTGACCGCTTTGCAGTAACATTATAGTATTAATCTCTCTCACCCGTAAAAAGTGCAAAATATGTGAAACAATGATTGATGAACGAGTACATCGTTCCAACAGACTATACCAGCTACAAAGTGTATCATAAATTTCAAACCTTAATTTGTGTGCTTAAATGAGAAGAAAAAACAGTCATTGTTTGAGTGGCATTCAACGTTTTCTTCACATCAATGAAAGTGGCTGAAATTTATTTTCCAATAATTGTGCGTGCTTGTAACATTGTATTCCATGAGTTATATTTATGAGTATCAAGTAGCCGACTCTTTAGATCTGTGCTCATGGTTGGGCTTACAGTTGCGATGAAGGTTAATCTATCACAGCAACTCGTGCAACCCATTTGCAGTGATAACTGTGGGTTTTGCATTCTGTAAATGGTAAGGTTATTGCTTTCACATTTTCTGTTCTAGACATGGCTGGCATCTTCCCTCTATACACCTCGCATGATGCTGTCGATCTTAGTTCCTCTATACTTTGTATCGCCTAGTTAGGTTCACTTTGCATCTGTGCACTCTTCTTTGTACGCAAATAAAAATGCTGCTCTTTGACCGGAAACGTGATCGAATAGCTGTATCCGGTCATTTCAGAAATAATGCAAAATTAATAAAGTTTCTTGCTATGTAATGTACTATGAATTTTCAAAACTATTTTTCAATCCTGTATGCTATAATGACCAAAATAGAGCGAGCAAATTGACATCACTGGTTCAATTGCGACTTGCACCCGTTGTAATTTTGATCGGAAAGTTGAATAAACCAATAAATTATTCATAATGAAGAATAGAAGCTACCTAACGAGCGACCATCATAACTCATTGTCAAGGGTTAAGGAGAAAGACTTTACATCGATAATCTCTAAATTATCATTATGACATTCTGCACCATCAAATACGGCGTCATCAATTACAATTAGTAAAGGCGGAAGGTAAATAGTTATAATCCAACACACTTTCGATCTTATGGAAGCCAGTTAGCAGTCTAAAGAAGAGTACATGCTGGGTGGGGGCTTATTAACCTCGCCCACTCATACGGAGGTGTCAATATAGGTGCGGTGGCGCATAGCTCGAGTAAGCAATGGTGGCTCGTGCTGAACTTATCATTAATTTCTCCGAAATTTGGTTGTCTAGACTGACTGAACTGCTACAAAATTTTATATTAAAATATTATTAAAATATCTTGTTATCAAACGGATACTAAAATGAATGGCGCAATTGATAATTTTCAGGGCAATTTTTGAAAAGTTTCATGTATTGGTTAGGTTTTTAAACATACACTAGCAGGGAAGAGGCGATGATGTTCTGGGATTATTTTGCTGCATTATTGTGCAATTTTTGCACTAAGGTGCGCACATTTGACTTAGGAGCCTGTCTCTACACCAAAGTTCGGGCGAGTGTAAGCGCATGAATGTAATCCTGAAAGCTCTGTCGTTCTGACGTTAGGAAAATTTATGCTTTCAAATTTGTTGCCCTTCACTCTCTTCAACACGGGAGACACAGCGTGTAAACGCGTCAGCCAGGTTTAATAGTGTAGGTGTTGAAAATGGATATAAGGTATCAAACTAAAGAACAACTTTGTGACTTATTGCTGGTAAATATATGTAACCAATTTTGTCTGTAAAAAAGGTGTTGTTGTCCCCGAGCTGAACCTATAACTTAGGTATGTTATTTAGCGTCAGTTCGATTTTACTTCAAATCTGAAAAAACTTATATTAGATAAAATAAACCGCGTCAACGGAGAATATTTCAACAGTCCGTTGTAAGTGCTGGTCAAGCATTTCCTGAGGAAAAATTCAATCAATAATCAAAACAAATAACCAAGTGCGGGTAACCTCTTCTCTGAAAAGGACTGAGAACTTTTTTGATTTACACACTAAACACAAATCTCTAAAGTCTTTGGTTCAGCACTTCGTTCATTCGGCAGCTAGCAGTAGATTCAGACGCCACTTTTCTCCGACTTTGTCAAAAAATGATTGCAGCTCACTAATAATTCCGACAAGCCTCGAAGCTGGAACTGGGCCGATGAAGTTCTTTTCTCCCTAAGGTGACATCCATGCACGAGGCCTCTTCAAGCCCTTTTTTGCTATATAAGTCCGTTATACGAGCTCAAATAAGCCATTTTAGTTTTACAAATTTCATTCAGAAGGTTAACATTTCCGTTCGTCAAATTCATAACTGATGGCATACAAAATTGATGTTTGGTGCGGATATTCTTACGCGACCATACTGATACGTTCTGCTTGTGACCATCGTCGTATAATAAGGCTAGGCAAATAAGTAAACTATCGTTCAGATTTAGCCCTACTTGGAATTTTTTAATCATCGATAAAGAATGATTTGTCAGAGAATTTAAAACATCATTTACGTAGAAAACACAAGAATAAATTTACTGCGTCAGGCATTTGAACACCTTGAATACTACAACTATCAGTGTTCAAAATTAGCAGCATTAACTGATGATAATGCTACTGTTAGAGTAGCTGGAAAATTTGTGTGAACCAACATCATTAAATTTACTCCTGAAGTTTACACACTCCGCTCATTGTTCGCTACTCCGCCCAGTTGAGCCGGAGTGCAAACACAAGCCTTTGTGGCAGCGGGGGATTATGTACCTCAATTATGATGTCGCGTTCAATGCTGCAGGAAAAACCCGGCAGCGACCGAAAAAAATGTAGGTAACCTGAGTGATGCGGGTCGTTTGAGAACATGCGAGTGATGCATGTTCTCAATATTTAATCCTTTTCCAGTGGATTTTTGGGTATAACTGTGGAAAAAGTCAAGGAATGAATTCATCAGCTCCTTTAAAACTTTCCCAACAAATACCCGTCATTCTCTACTGATGTAGAAGTCAAATTGTTCATTGTCAATTAATAAATCTGACATCATCTAGAGAGGATTAACGAGTGAGAAAATGAAAGCCAAGAAAATATATTCTTGAAGTCTACTGAATTAGTTAAAAGCTAACATTGATTATTCAGTACGTAGGTAAATCACAAAATATAAATCCTAATTTGGGTACATAAAAATTTTGAAATACGTGTCACAAATTGTTCAGCACAATGTTGCTAGGAATCAAATAAATTTTTCCGTTTGGTAAGAGGCCAGAGTTATGGCTGTGTTTCTGTATATCCAACCTAAGACGCTTCTGTCGACGAAATATAACCTTCGATCTGTAGGAGCATTCGGAAGTTTTGTAAATTCTCGGAGTCTCTGCAGCCACCGGAGTCTTCACCAATCGGGAATTGAGAACGCTCTTCTGAAACCTAGCATATTATTTATACATGTGAAAACGCTAAAAACTGTGCCAGTTGGGGTTAATGAATACTCAGTAGGTCATAGTAGAACTTAGGCTTTCTCGTGGCAACTTAATACACCAAAATAGAATTTAGGCGTAAGTTATGCTGCAAGTTCATGTCGTGAGGTCTGGGAGTAACTTTACGTTTCATGCTCTTGAATGCTTTTTAATGTCCTAACTATGTTTAAAATCGTTACTCTTTTGCTAAGGAGGCATTAGATAATGATTAGGACAGTCCTGTTTAAGACGCGTTCCAACTTCAATTATGCAAAAATTTTAAAGGCAATTAATTAATTTTCGGGAACTTGTCTTACTTTGTCTAGTAAGAATAATCACAACGATTCAGAATCATTTGCAGTTTATCGCCTACTTCGACGCGTCTTCTCTTGAGTCATGTTGCTCAGAGGAGGCATCATCGATAGCATTAAAATTCATTTTCTTTAATGCTTTCAAACTTGCATCTTGGTTGTTATAATCTTTACACTAATAGAATAATAAATATTTGTGCCTTTTCATATTATTTAACCGCACATTGAAAATTGTTATCCAGGTGAATCACGCAACTTTCATTAATTTTTCAGCAAAATTGGTCCACAAAGGACACAAATATACCAAATGGCAGGTGCTGCTCTGTTCATTAGACTCGGTTATGCAGTAATGCAAAGAATTAATGGAATGAATGGAGAAAGGGCATTTTCTCACTTTAGAGGTAAAAGAGAACAAAGTAGAGACATTCAAAAAGCAACGCTTAGCTGGAAAAATACGAGTTAGCATTTTTCCTAATCCGCGTTGCGACAGTCAGTGAGATACTTCACTCTATGATGGACAGATTCATTAGGTCCATAAAAAGAAATGAGAAACCCATTTCTAAAAAGAAATGAAAAAGAAATAAATGCTTAATGAACCCAAATGGGCAGAATTAAACAAAAATACTACATGCTACACCATCAGTTGTAGTTTTTATATGATTAGTTGTACAAATTATTAGTTATATATTATACTTTTTGAAATCAAACGACAATAATTCTACCCCTGTAAGATATGACAATCCAAAGGCGGAGTGAAGAGAAACGCTCGCCGCGAGCGTCAAAAAATCCGAACGAATTTCCCGAGCGCGCCGCTCCACTCCGCTCTGCTCCGCGCTGCTCTGCTCCGCTTGTGGTGTGAAAAGCTGAGCGTTTTTGCATTCGAACATGTACAAGCACAATTGCCGCTCCGCGCCGCTCTGCTCCGCTCTGCTCCGCTCTGCTCCGCACGCTCCGCTCGTAGTGTGAACGCACCCTTACGGTGCGTGCACACTACGAGCGGAGCGGCGCAGAGCGGAGCGTGTGTTCACTTGTAAGCCGAGCAGAGCGGCCTACACAAGAATCAGTCGCTATGGAGGATTTCGCGAGTACGGTCCTATAGCTCGACGGCAAGAAACAGAAACGGAAATACTGGGTCCATTCCATCAATATGAGGAGAGATCGCTGTGGAGAATACCACTATCTCTTCGAAG
>JACJUY010001559.1:64510-115252 GCA_014220935.1 Platorchestia sp. MABIK
CCTTAAAATGAAGAAATGATAAATTAACAAATCAGGAAAAGCCGAAGAAAAAAGAAATAAATGCTTAATGAACCCAAACGGGCAAAATTAAACAAAAATATTACATGCTACACCATCAGTTATACTTTTTATATGATTAGTTTTACAAATTATTAGTTTTATATTACACTTTTTGAAATCAAACGACAATTCTACCCCTGTAAGATAAGACGATCCAAAGGCGGAGCCAAAGAGAAACGCTCGCCGCGAGCGTCAAAAAATCTCATCGAATTTCCCGAGCTCGCCGCTCCGCTCCGCTCCGCGCTGCTCCGCTCCGCTCGTGGTGTGAAAAGCCGAGCGTTTTTGCATTCGAACGTGTACAAGCATTATTGCCGCTCCGCTCCGCGCCGCTCCGCTCCGCTCGCTCCGCTCGCTCCGCTCGTAGTGTGAACGCACCCTTAGGCAGCCCGCCCACTGAGGCGATGCGATAGATGAGACGTCTGACGAAAACCGAGCTCATCAAGTCGCATGCGACGCGTTGCAACAGTATCGCCCACTGAAGCAACTCGTTTCGCATGAGAACCCAGCAAACATTTTGCATCGGGCAACAACTCGAGCCGTGCTTTGCAGCGCTCAACTGCTGATGATCTGCACGGCGGGAATTTTATGTGTACAAATTCTAGTGACCGTAATGCTCTGCTCTGTAATGCCCATTTGCATAACATGTCCTGGAAGTTTATGCCATTGTACAGCATATCACTTGAATCATACAGCGCCGATCGTTCCTGGACAAGGCATATCAATTTTTCACTTGTGTCCATTTTCGGTTGGGAGGCCATCACAGAAAAGTTAAGCTCGTACGTGACATCCAACTGCCAGACAAGCTCAAGCCTCGAAGTCGTTGGTCAGTGCTAGCTGCAAGCGGTTTGGATGCCAAGCAGCACCATATTTTTGTGTTTCAAGTCCAGCAGCATTGCATAGAAAAATCCTACTTATTTCAATGGCATTTAGTATGACTATTTAATGTCTATTTCAGTTATTTGTGGGTTTTAAAACTTTTAGGAATGTTTTTTTTTTTTGCTAATGTGAGATACTTCACTTAACAACAACACGTTTCAACATGTTTCATACCAATTATCTCTAATATATGAGAAAAGCAACTTTATACATTGTCTTATATTATTATTATTATATAAGAAAGTTTTAGCCTCCCTTAACCACGACAACGATGTTCCAAGAGAGAAAGGAGGAAGGCACCATTTAGTATGGAGTTGAGGGAACGCGGAATCTATGCACAAGGTGCACAGAAACAGTAAACGAAGAAAGAAGTTCATGAAACAAGAAAAAGTTGAAGAAGAAAGTAGTAGGAGCTGAAAAACAGGACGGCAGTGAACCGTAAAAAGATGGTCCGTAACAGAACAAAAACCTATTTCATTTCAACAAAAAGGAAGCTTACCTAACTCTTAGCTGAGGCCCTCACATTGTCCCCCTGGGAGCCCTAATTCCCATAGATACAATAGTTGTATTCCTCTGAGGGGTTATACAATGTCTACCTAACTCTGTCGTCCAAGCATGCATCACTTATAAGAGAAAAATTTCTTGCATTCGCCTAAATAATTCCCCATTAATTATTGTTGTATTCATTCATTTGAAGCCTAAATGACGTTATGACAACCTGCACAGAAGCTAGTGACCATCGCCTCGTCGCACGAAAAATGCAACATGCAGCATTTTGGTGCGACAAACAAATGAGGAGGAATGAAGGCAGGAGTCGCATCGCCTCAGTGGGCGGTGAGCTAGCCAACACTGTGCTATTCCTACGGTGCTACAAATGAACCATGCGATTTCGCAAGGCGTCGCACCAGTCGCATCGCATCGCATCGCCTTAGTGGGCGGGCTGCCTTACATAAGAAGAACTTCAAAACTATGGTGGACCCAAGCCCGCTCTAGACAAACGTACGCACGCATGCCAACCAATCAGCTTCTAGCAGCCATGACTCGCAGCTGACGTCATTGTTGCCAAGGCTTTCAATTGGCTGCGTATCCAGCCTGTACTACGATACTCGTTTGGATTGAAGGTCTAATTTTCATGCCAAAGTTATAAACGTTTCTGGGCGTAGTTAGGATAGTGAAAGCCAAAATAGTGAATTGCGGTTATATTGGCAACACTTTTTATTATTATTTCATTCGCAATACATACACGTAAATGCGCATTCATGTACATATCTGCAATTAGGTTAAATTCATGTCCTGAATGTGGTAAAATAATCAAAAAGTGCAATGAGCTCAGCAGTACATTTTTTAATTTTTCTTCGGAATCGAACACCAAAGCGGTGTAGGAACGCTCTCGAAAACGATAAGGCATGGGTTTACGAGTTTGCATCTAACATATTAAATACGTTTTGGCTAACTACAGGCTTTTGTGCAGGTCTACGTTAATTTTTAAAGAACATGGAACATTTCCTTTTTATCCTAAAAGTGACATTTCGGGAATTTCAAAGCTTTATATTTGAGCAACGAAACACTTTGTCTCTCCAAGTTTTCATCTCAATTTGCTATGACCATCAACAGGGGAAGTAAATATATTTTAGAAAATTTTCATGCTAGTAATTGCGCTTTTCTGATATACGGAGCAAATATTTGCAAATGATTTAGAACATAAATTTCGAAAAAGAAATGGTGGTGTCCGAAATTCTTACGCTATTAATTTTATTGAAACAATTAATAATGAACTAAAACGCATCAGGCTAACAACCAAAGACGACCTGTAGTAAGTTTCATTCATGCGCCAACATACCTAGCAGCAAAATTTTTATCCGGTATTTTCCATCTGATAACTAATGATGTACCGCAAAAATTGATTAGTAGTGTCCAAGCAACATTGTATTTGAAGGAAATATAGCACCCAAAAAATAGCATACAGATTTCCCATGATACAAGGAGTTGTCCCGGTGCATACCACCTGAGTTTTGCTCTACACCTGTTACTGAAAATTTTGAACGAGTTAATTAACCCGTCGCGACAGTCGTGCAAGTAAATTAACCCGTCAGTAACGTTGTCGCGTCGCTTGCCAAAGTTATCTGAAGCATCCACAACTCGTCAGGAGTCAAATGTATTCAATGGAATCATGAAATGAACAAGCAGGTCAGTGGGATATTTTCCAGATATGCCCCGCCACTAATGCAACACATATGTTCACCCACTTGTAAGTTTTGAAATAATGCACCTATCGACTGCAAATTACTCTCAAAATAAAGATTAAAACATTAAACAATTGAAACGAAGGAATGTTTCATACTTCTTTTGCGAGTAATTTGAAGTCGATAGGTGCATTTTTTCGTCGATGGGATCATGTGTTGCGTTGGCGGGAATAAAAATGCAATCATTGGAAATATGAATAAATGCGTAACTCACTTTCAAGCCTGTTTTAGAAACGCTACGTGGAAGATGCATCCACAGCTCACAGCCCTTGTAGACGATATACCTATTGCGATTTTTCAAAATAAGAATAGTGTCAACAGTATTACTAAATTCTCAATGGAATTGGAAACCAATAGATGCATCCCTCATCTAATAGTTTTCCTAGGCAGGCTGACGTTCAAGATGTACCAAAAGCCCACACTATGGAAGCTACTTAGATTCTTTCACATGCCAGCCATTACTCTAAAAACAAAAGCATAGTCAATTATTATATAAGTTTGTTTAAGCCTTGCTAACCACAACAAAGGTGCTCCATAGAGAGGAATGAAATGGACATGTACACGGAAGTCTATCCACAATGTGTGCTCTCACACGGGCCTTCTTTGAGCGGTGACACAATGCTGCTGTGCCTTAGAACGATATGTATATGATGACTTTTCAGCAGTCTTTCGAGCTTTCTGCTGCTATCTCTCACCCTACTCTGTCCAATTCTGGCCTGTAACTTGAAAAATCCATCCTGCTACAATTCACAGACACTTCAATGAAGTATGAACTCAGTGGTTATTTCAACACGATCAGCCTGTGTTGTTACCCTCAATGATGCTGAAGAGCATTGTTAGCTGGTCACTGGTGGCATGCCTAATTACGCAAGTGGCAGGTTTCGATGCCCCAGGAGGGGCAAGCCTCGATGCCCCAGGAGTGGCAAGCGTCGATGCCCCAGGAGTGGCAAGCCTCGATGCCCCAGGATTGACAGGCCTCGATGCCCCGGCATGAGGAGCAGGAAATTAAACACTAGCAGCTGATGGAGAAAAACAGAAAGAAATTAAGAAGAGTGATATATCATCTTGAATAAAATTGAAGCCCACTACCCAATAAGTAGCACTTCCAGCAACCTTAATTTTTCCTGTGTTTAAGGCTCCACCACCATGACATGATTTCACAGAGCAAGTAAAAGGAATGAATGAGTAATATACTCATTTGGGCAAAGTACCACTCAATATGAATCCCCGGGAATGTAAGTCATTAGGCTCCTAATAAATAATCCATACAATCTGGCAATGCTTGTAAATTATCCATACGCAATGTACGGCTCAGGGTTGGTTGGCTTCTCATTCATGAATACCCACACCATTTTAAGAACACATGCCTTTGAGATATCAGAAATATGGTTTTTTACCCCTTCAGATGCAAATTAATCATATGAAATAGATCTAATAATTAAATTAAATCATCCTTTTACCCAGCATCTATTCTTGGTATTTTATGAACCGTTGCACAGATCCTTATGAAGTTTCCACAGCTGACACTCAAAAATATGAAAGATCTAATCATGCAAAAAAGGAAAATTAATTGTCATGTTATTGACTAGCACATCCTATTATGGCTATTAGGTGCAATGCAATGTTTATGAATGTCTGAAAACAAAATTTTGCTGTTTCTTTTTTGACAATAACAGTGCACATAGGATTTCCTTCATAAATGCTGTTCATTGTTCAGCATATTTGAATACAACAGATTTTGGATCTAAATGAATTAAATACTACCCATCATTGCCTACACTACATGTTTTTAAAGTGTCATTTCTTAATTATGTAAAGTGGTGTACAATGAATTAATGTGATTTTCAATTTTAACATGATCTGATTTTAAAATGTACTTCACTTTTTCAGTATGTAAATTTACTAATTTCAATGAAAACATTCTTCATCTCAAAATCTTTATTCATTTTAACTGGCTATCTGTTCACTCAATTCAAGTCAAATTTCAATTTGAGAGTAAAATTCATGAAAGAAATTCCATTGACCCTGAACAAAATTTGACAGAAAAACCTCTTGATTATGTTTTTTCACCTTGAATTTTCTAAGGCAAATTCTATGTAAACTTTGTATAGTCACCATTTCTGGCCAACTCTGAATGGCCGCATATTGTGAACAACTTTGTTTGACCACTTTTCATTGCATTGAAAGCCACCTTTGAAAGTGACCAGATTTGAGACAATATGTTGACACACTCAAACCTGAATCATTCATTTTCCTGCTAAGTAAAGTCAGAGTAGGTACACTATTATTTCTCGACATGGCTACATAAGTGCATGAATTTTTAAAATTATAATACAGGCAATGAGCAATAGGAAAATAACAGAAGTTTAAAAGCAAAACAATTTTTTAAATAGATCATGCAGGGTTATTTAGAGAAATCATGAAAGCATAATGATTACTCTACGTAATAGCTAGGCATAAATTATTTTTTGAAATCTTATAATTAGTCATATTACTTTAACTGAGCTAAACATTTAATAAGTGGAAATTTCAAATTATTTACATTCCAGCAAACTGAAAAAACTTAGGTAAAAGACAATGGATATACATTCAAAGTGTGTGACAGTCACTTTTTTAAAATAGTACTAATGAGGTAGTTTGATTGTGTTAATTTAATATGAAACAAACAGTTATTGCAAATATAAAATAAATAGGAATGCAGCCAATTTTTGACGTTTCAATTAGCATTTATTTCTCAATTTAAAAATAGTTTCTTTTAAAATGGCCTTTGTAACAAACTTTTGCATAAAAAGAATTTGATATACTAACCTTAGTGTCAGTGAAATTTTTGGGGTATCTAATGTTCTCATTATTTTAGTACCAGCTACAAATGTTATATTTTGCTAGGCTTATATTATTGATAATAAAAGTTGAAGCACATTTAAATATTTTTCTTCATCTGCTCCATGCTTTTATGGCTCAATTGAAAAGCTACTCTTTTTTGCTAACAATGGGTAATAAGAAACTCTATTAATTTATGAAGCTTTGATTAAGAAGGTTAATTAGGGAAAATGATGAAACTATAAGTTTTACATTAACTTAGTCTTGCAGAGCTCTTCAAGGAACTGCTAAGATTTTAATAAAATCTTTCTGGCATTTCTGACGGGAGACAACATGGATTTATAGTTTGAACGACAGAATTCCCAGCACACACACACAAGACTTTTTCGGTATTTCGGATTTATTATCCATCTTCAACGCTGCATTGCAACACGGTTGAATTTAATCAAACATCGAGCACTTTTTTTAACGTGTGCAAAAAGCCATTTTTACTTCTGTAGCTACGTCGCAAGTCACAGCCGCACTAACCGTAAACAAAGTCACGTGACGATTTTTGATCACGTGACAATTTCTTGGCTCCGTCATTGGCCAATTCGCATCTATGTCATTGTTGTCAGAGGTGAAATTCACTTAGTGATTAGGTGGGTATCTTCTAGTATATGATCTATGGCTTTGCAATGCATTCCGCGGGGCTTCATCTTGCGTGCTGAGTGTATCATGTCGGCGAATGATGTCGCCAATTCTCACTTCAACTGGCGGCCGGATCCACCGCCGCCATTTCTCGAGTCATGAACGCCAGTGTATCAGGGCCTTTAGCTGCCGGCATCTCTGACGCATCTCCGTTCCATCATGCCACCGAAGTGCTGCGCCCCTACACCTCCCAATATCATGCTACTGCAAAAAAAACACCACCCAAAACATCAATAGCTCATTCACTCACAGTAACATGATCCTTACAATCGGCAGGGATGGGACTGCGCTAGTCTGCAGTGAGGGCAGCCGAAAAGACAAAGTTTATCGCCCGCTTGGTAATCATACCTGCGCTTGTGCGCTTGGGTCGGCGGCCCTTGAGTGAGTTTGGAAGAGCGGCTTTTAAAAGCCTCATTGTCTTCTGCCTCAGTTCATTAGCGAATTGGGGAATTTAACTTCAAGGTTGTGTTCAACGGAAGCTTTTGCTCTCTTAAATGACGATGTGCAGAAAAATGTTGGTGGAAGAGATGCAAAGAGAACTAACTGTGGACATAGTAACAATTGTTAATCATTGATAATGACCTCTATTTCCCATTCTTTCTATTTTCACTCTACCTATTCCAACATCTGCCTTAATCACAAAGATGAGGTACCACATTTCATCGGATAAAAATGCAAAATGAATACGCGGAAAAAACATGTACTTCATCGTACGAGATACACAGAATACGAAAATTTATAACTCGTCCCTTTTCCTGAAAATTTGAAGAAAATAAGAACTATGCCATTCAGGACTATCAGTGGGATCATCGAAACGTACATTGCTGTCTCCATCATAAAATTTCTTAAATAAGAATGACAAAGTTCAACTGTCATTCCATTCAGAAAGACAGATCATAAACAAGAAACTTCAAAATGTACTGTAATAAAATAAGGATCAACAAGAAAATAAGGGCTACTCAAACATTCGTCGCATTTGCTGCGTTAGTGTTTTCAAATATCATTAATCGATGTCCAGGCTGGAAGTCCAGTGTCGCCTGACGTTTGGAACATGACATGAATTTCGCACAACCACAGTACGAACATGTTGCTCCCTTCATTTATTTTTGGATGCGGACCAATTGTCTGCTGCCCAAAACATACAGACAAAGGAGCCCTTCCCGACGTGAACTCGTAGTGATCACTCAGTTGCTCAACCCCGCACGCGCGCAGCGCATATGAGGAAATAGCCTCGTAATGGCTGCATCACACGATCAGTCATGTCCTGCTTGGACGAGTTGGCAATATCGATTTTCTTTCTATGCTCCGCCCACTTTGCTCTCTATCGTCAGTGCTGTATGAAGTTGGACGCTACTCTGCATGAGGCGTTGCACGGATGCGTTGCGGGTGCATCTCAGCAGCTTTTTAGCTGTTACTGTCGAAAGTATGGATGATGTAGGAGCTCCCATGTCTCAACCTTCAGACTTGTACCCTACTGGCGCTGCCACGCCATCCTAGAAATGGACCAAAGCATCCACCTTAGTTTTCATTTAATGCCTTGAAAATGCAACATTCTTTGTGCCGGGTGAAACACCCAGGGTAAAAAATTGCGATTTTCGTGATGCGGCTACTAATAAGATGGTAGATACAATTAAACCGCATATCTCAGAGATTAACGCTGAAAGTGTTATATGCAAAATAAATACTTTGCGCACGCAGTTACGCCGCGAACTCAAAAATTTGAAAAGTTCATTAAAATCTCATCCAGCATTCGCGCTTGCTTTTATCGTCGTCTGCAGCGCAAACAGAGATAACTACAGGGCTTTCGACTTTTTTCTTGCGTTTTGACAACATTCCAGTAAGAGCGCAGAGCTGGTCTCCACCTACTTTCACGTATAGCATTAACTGACCCCGGGCTGGCTGCGTGGAGTATGGTAACTCGCTGGCTCTCGTGTGATCACCACTGCTTGCATCGTGTCCATGCACACGATAGTGTGCACAGTAAGCACTGCAAACACGACTGCTCGTGTGATGCAGGCATAAGCTTCTCAGACTGCACTCAACAGGACCGGAGCCGGCCAAGGAATCTGACGCAGGAGCACATGCCTCGATAAAAATTGATGCATTGGAGTTATATAATACATTCCATGTAATATTTCGTACATACTTATTCTTGCCTTGACACTCATTTTCATGACATAAAAGATTTATGTAAATCTCTCGCAAGCATAAACCATTCATGGCATTTTTATAAACCTTAAAGCTTCTCCCGGAATTAAAATGCAACGTTTATTCTCAAAGAAATATGATAGCAAGCGCTGTTTCACACATCACTAGAAAACATCTGCATGCTACTAGTAAGTTTGCAACAGCAATTTTTCTTTACGCACCTCCCGTCATAAATGTTTACTGAACACATAAAATATCAATTCAATACCGAAAATTTCTTTAAAAAATACTTACTCGCTTAAAATTACTTACGCGGGTTTCGTTAAGGTGAAAGTAAACTGTTCACGTGAAAATACGGATCTGCTATTAAATAGATATTCATTCCTTTCCAATATTTTTATTCAATCTCACAAATTTTAACCAACGTTAATTTAAAGATTGATTCTAATTTGTGATTCTCATGCTTCAACCCTATAGGCTTTTATTTTCAGGTCAAATCTAATTTATTTCGTGAAACTTCGACTAAACCCCAGTCATCACTTGTCTGTACTCTTACTTTAGTCTTCACTTCGATTCTTGGGAACGCTAAGACGTATCTCATGCAATACCCAAGTCGAGATGTTTCTTGATTGGTCATTGTTTCATTCCCATCTCTGAAAGATGTAAAATTTGTTCTTCTTAAAGCAACTATGTTATTTCACTTGCGTAGCGCACACTTCAGGAAGATTAGCCGCTAGTCCTTAGCCCTTCGCCTTCAAAAATGTTGTGATGAATGAACCCAAATTCCCGGAATGGCACCTCATCCTGTTTTGCTTTGCCTCGTCTCAGGATGCTTCCCAAGCTAGCTTCCTCTCCCTATGCCTATTATTTGAATCTCCTACACTGCCGCCTTATTACCCTCTTAATTTTTGGTTTAGCGATTCCAACCCCTTATTTCAGAAATTGATAATGACTTTTTTCCATTTATTTGTTTAAGTTGAAGGAGTTTTATGGGGTCCACTCCTACTTAGTATTCTGGTGCAAAAAGTTTTCTGATAAGCTTTAGGTGTTGGCACTGAGATTGCACAATGAGCATATGAAGTGAGTATCATCGGTTGAGACCATTCCTTTCTTCAATTAATCAGGTCATAGTCCCGTATAGCAAGTAGGAATAAGCTGTGAATTAGTTCAGGTTATGAATTCACTTCATTGGATTATCAAAATATTCCTGTGGGCATTTTGGAGGGTGATTTCCGGCGATTCTTCCGTAAAATATAATAAATCTGGAACGAGCTTACTGATTCATCAATATTTCACTTTAGCTGTTCCATCGAATAGCTATTCTTTATATTTTGTATTTCTTTCTTCTTAACATTTCCTCCTAATTCATTTACCTTGAATTTCACTGATTATCGGAAGCCAATCTTCACAGACCAAACGAAATTTTTTCATTAATGCATCACTTGTGTAAAACTTAAATTGTATCTCGTATTATTTACAATTGTAACAGCACATGAAAAGTACTCTGGAGTCATATAATTACTGTCTATTCCACCAATGTATGCGCGGAAAATATTTAGGAATGTTGTCACTATAAAAGGCAATTCATTTGACATCAGTGTAAAAACGCAATTTCAAGCCAAAATCGTTTTTCATCTTTGCTTCTTTCATAACCAGTTTAGTTGTATAGTGAATACTTCGACGTGCTCTTCTCTTCATAAGTTTACGAACAGTTTAAAACTAAAAACGCTAGAGCTGATGGACAAAGTTAATTTTTTGATCAAAAAATACTCAATGGTAAAATAAACGAAGTAAAAGGCAAACAATTTTCATCTAACCAATTTGATAAAAATCACATTTTAAGCAATCACGCTGCTTGCCCCTTGATCAACAACTTAAGACCAGTGAATCAAAAAGAAAAAGATTTTTCGAGTAGAATAACCCAGCTATCATCAATACCCGCTTCACCAAGGCTTTCTTTCGGAAGAACGGTGTCCCTCTCAAGAATCTCCGTCAGTCAGCTTTTTCTCTAAATTTGGAACCGATAGAAAACGTTTAGAGATTAGGATTATTTACAGAAATGGACAACAATTTGCATCAATGAATGATCGTGATGTCATCTTCGACGCTTGGAGTAGTCTTCCCCGTACCCTATCGGATACTTTCACTTCAAGCAATTCGTAAAAAAACTTAACAGTAACAATGAAACTTGTTTTCAAGTCCTTATTCTGCTACGGCAACTTCGAGGCCATGAGTTTAAGTGTTTTTTAATTTGCTGTTTTTGAATTATTTATCAGGTGACAAGGAGTTCGGTTTCGTAAAATGTGGCTTCCTCATTAAGTTGTTTGACCAGATTTTTTGTCTTTCTCATCCGTCTTCTTTACCAATAAGTGAACTGACGTTGGAAAATCTTGAAAGTCTGTCCGTTAGAAAGAATGGTTTTTTCAGTTTTTTCTTAGGTCCTTAACTTATAATCATTGAGTGTAAATTAGAAGTAATGCGTACCATAAAAAAACATGCTTAATTTTTTCGTTCACTCACTCCACCAAAAAAAAAGTGAAGCATTGATCACTGGTTTCATTGTCGGTTAGAATCAGTTGTGCCAAGCAAATATTCAAAACGATATTATGAATTTTCGTACTGGCCGAAAGAATTACTTGCTACAAATTAAGATGACGAAACACGGAATAATTCAGAAACTTTAAAAAAAAAACACTTTGTTTATTCTATGTTTCGCAGAATATTTTGCAGAGCAGAAAAGCCTTCGCTGTCTCACGGGAAAAGCGCTCTAAATTAAGTGCATCATATTTTAAATTTCCGAAGAATCTACACCAAACAATCCATATCATAAATACACGCACCGAGGTAATGTACCATTGAGCAAAAAAACTTGCACTCGCGTCTCCTAGTATCACTGGAATTGTAAATGATATTTTAACTTGATATTTTAGAGACGGTTGAAATAAGGATCGTTTCCTTAGCAATGAATGATACTGATATCTCTGAACGTTTCTATAGACTACGATGGAGCACACGTTGTTTCCCTTCCTTCCAGCAGCTCTTTAGTGTAACTCGATCATCGTTCTTGACGCGATAATAACACACTAGACCGAAAGAGAGTATGGACGATGATTACGTAATTAAGCACATGAGTGATTTGGAAAAATTCACTTTGAGTAATTTTTCCGTAATAGTTTTCCGTAATAGACTTTCCGTATATTCAAATGAAATTAAGAGGATACAGAAAAAAAGTAAGTTAAGTGACTTCATTAGAAATTACGAATAAATATGTTTAATAGCACGAATAGATACTCCTATTAAAATTGTATTAAAAGCTAGAGGGTAGGCGGCGCGAATGTAGAGCACCTGGGGTGGCGGGCCGGTTTGACAGCTAACGTCTGAAAACGAAGAAACAGGGCTGAGCGAAGCTGATGACACAACCGCCCAACCCGCCGAGTCCCACGCACACGCTGAAGAGCCCGAACCCCCAAATCAAACCCATTAGAACCCCCAAATCAAACCAATTAGAACCCCCAAATCAAACCCATTAGAACCCCCAAATCAAACCCATTAGAACGCCCAAATCAAACCCATTAAAACCCCCAAATCATTTAGAACCCCCAAATCAATTAGAACCCCAAATCAATTAGCTATACATTTTACACAGGTAGTTTCATCCATGTCATACATACAAATGAGTATAATAGTCTTAAAAAATTCGAAGTTAATTTTATCGATGACGAAATAAATATTCGAAACACAATTGGCACACCTATAGATTATATTCACCCATTTAATCAGGGAGTACGTACCCTGGCCTCAATACAGGAACAATGCTATTGCTAGTTCGGGAAAAACCCACATCGTAAGCCGGATTTAGAAGTTTACCCTAACCCAGGTTCACCGAAGCTAGCCAAGTGTTGACCACGTTAGACATCGAAGGCAAGTTTGTATGAGTTCGACTAACGTCTGAACCAACGGGTCTTCGGCGCACAGAGAGCAGGTGCAGTGGAGGCCCCAGGGATCAGCGGCTGCCCAACGCAGGCCGCGCAGAGGTTGACTTCTACTCAGCTGACATGGCGTACGATCTCTGTGCGAAACTCAAATGAAGAAAATTCCCGGGGTAAAGTACGGAGATGAACAAATTGTGCCGTGCAGAAGAGAGTTGAAAAATGGAGTGCTTGTCGTTCTGCGCCGATTCTCCAAGACGCAGCTGACAGAGGCTCAAAATGCAAAAGGTTATGTGGTGACTTCCTGGAGTGAAGAGCGTCGAATTTATAAGAGTTTTATGGGTTTAAACCTTCCATCACGGCTTGCGAAAAATGGGTTTCATTTTACATTTAAAAACGGCTCTTTTAGACAAGTGATGACACCCAGGTACTATTTTTTTCTATTCTTCTCGGTAGCACAATACATAGAAAGCAATTCACGGAAACTTCCTATACATTCTTTAGCAAAAGATATGCGTGATTGTGTTCCACAAACTGTAAAGTGAAGCTTAACATGCTTTTATTGAAGGTGTAGAATGAACTGGTCGAAGATACTATACTTTTCAAAATTAACTAAATAGTCAATGATTAATTTTTCTCTAATGTTAGCATTAATATCAGGCCAAACGAGAATCATTCAAAGTGTCAGCTCGGGAGTATTTTAATATCAAACCCAGCCTGTGTGACGAGCTCAGTGTGCTAAAATAACGAAACTAAGAACCAAAATTATGCGAAATGTATCACACTTGCACTCTTCCTCGTATTCCATGCTCTCGTTTGTTGATAAACGATCTCTCCTAGTTTTTTTATTTGCACAGTTCATGCAAAATGAAGTTAAATATGAAGTTAAACAAGATCAGTGAATCAAAAAAGAACAGATTTTTTTAGCAGAATAACCATAGATGAATTTATTGCATTAATTTATCTGCTTCTGTGATATCAACTGAAAAAAAACACAGCTTGCAAGGAAATTGAGAGCGAACGTTCAGCAATTGAACCAAAGTGTTAATACATACATGTTATTTTTTTATTTTGGTTATTTTCAAGCAGAAAAACGTGTTGATCCTGTTTAGAAACGTAAAGAGTGAATTCGAAGTAGGTGTCTTTCTATTTCCTCGCTGGCTGCCATTGAGCTTATATTCAAATATAATTTTTCATTCACAGTCGTATTTATTTACCATTACAAATGTACTAAGGGGTGCAGTATTTCTAGATCTAACATTCTTGAAATATATTCCGTCGAACGACGGTACAAATCTCTGAATTTTGCCGGAACGAATTTATTTACATGATAATAATGTACTATTTAGATTACGAATAGTGTTTCATAAATCTCAGATTATTTTTATTTGTTATTCTTCACCACTTAGCTATTGTTGGAACTTTTTACGTGAGTTTGCACTCAGGGTCCGGATAAAGAAGTGACATTACGTCGTGAGAACGGAAAGTCACACGCTTCATGGTTAGCAATGATCCAAGCTATACATTGAAATTCATTCGAAAAAAATTCATGGCGCAGGTTTATAAAATTAAAGGTAGGATATTAATGTAGATAATTTTGTCTAAACTATATGAACTATCCCCATTATTTAGCTTGAAAAAATATTTCCAATTTGTTGTAGCTGAAAAAACTTCGCTGATCACCTTAATATTTACAAAACACACACAACCATAGCAAAGATGGCTATGCACACCACTAAAGCCAAGTCACGATGAATAATTAAACCTGTCTGGTCAGGAACAGCTGATTAGCTGTTAACTGCGAAGAGGATAGATTAGGGCTCAGAATAGTTAGTTTTCATTTTTGATTCACCTTGCTAGGCCAACAATTCACATTCTTTTTAAGCTAATCCAGTTTTGTTTCGTGTTGGTGCTAAGTTGATGGTCCAAGATGATTGCCTTTTTTGGAATTGGAAGTGGATTACTATTGAAAGATAAAATAACACAATTGGATACATTTACGTTGTTTCTTTCTAGTCTTTCAGGCAAAACACATGCAGAGAATGCTTTGCATCTAACCAGTAACTTGCAAAGGGATCCACTCAACTCCCAAGTAAATGCAGAGATTAATGGAAATTATTGACAATTCTGTGAGGCTCGATTGCAACGAAGGAATAATGTATTGTGAACCTTCAGTTTTCCTATGAAACTTTAACACTAGAAAATCCCACATCCACATGCATTTTACAGAAACAACACATTCTATGACTTTTCGTCTTGGAAAGCTCTATAATTGAATCAACCATTTGCTAACCAAAATAACTACGAAAATCAGTCAACGTAAACGAAATGAAAAAAATGATCATGCATTTGTAAAAAGGAAGCCAAAATCATGCACACATTAATGCGCGTAAGTGGTTACATTGGAAGAAGTATACTCGAACATAATATGAGTAGAAGAAACAAGTTAGTGAATGAAAAGTACTACACATGGAAATCAAAGTTTATTTGATTGCAAATAAGCTTGTTTGTTCTCAAACTGTTTTTGATAATTGTAAGCTAAAGTAGATAAATATTTTATCCCTCCACCGTCACCATATCTTATTCACATTGTCATTGTTACAAGCACCGTTATCACACTGGTCTCGGCGTCATGTGGTCACCGACAGCAGAACAAAACTGGCTCTCAGCAGTAACAGTCCATAAACATATCAGGGTGCAATAGACAAGAAATAAGAACATTATTTTTATTGACTTTAAGGTACTATTTAGTAATTTGTGCATAACTTGTACGCCTTTTGATGCACAAATTATATAAACGAATATAAAATTAAAGCGAGTTAAAATACAATATAAAACATAATATTAAGAAACGCGTCAATTGCATGGTAATAATATTCTCATTACTTTACATATTACAAATTCTTCTTCAAATCGCCTACCCGTCTCTCATTCATTCAATGCTATTTTTTCTACATCAATTTTCATGACGGAATTAAAACTTAATTCGAAATAATGTCGTTTCGAGTAGTATAACATTCACCATTTGTTTTGGAAAAAAGATACATCATTACTTTGTAAACGGAATAAGAAAATAAGATTTTATAACACCCTTGCATAAACAGAAAATGTACGAATGTTTTTGAAAAACTCTACATTCTCAGAGTGACACGTAATGGTACTGTACGATTACTAATTCAAAAGAAGAACCATTTTCATTGATTTTAGGACAGTATTTAAAAAGTATACAACGATTCTAGAATACGGAGCTAGGTTACCAGTGGTGAGGATGGAATGCAAAATAGAGAAATTTTCATTCGTAAGTGGATGTCTTTAAGCTGCTTAATGATCCTGGATTGATGAGTTAGATGGTTTACCCGTATGGAAGAAAATATCTTTGTGCTGACCGCCAGTACAAATAATTGAAATGAAGTGCTACCAATTAAAGATTGTTTACAGAAATCGCACAAGTTTTTGTGTACGGCACCTCTGGGCATGAACACTTGTCGACTATCAACTCAGTAGGATGATAGCAAAGGACATCACCGAAATATTAACGAGGACATTTATGGTTTCTTTTTCGGGAACGAGAACAGGGGTTCTTCTCAGTTTTTAGTGCCTCGTATATTAAAACATCCTCAAGTGTGAAATTGATGTTTTTCAATTAAATAAATAGGGGATTTCAGTTTGATCCTGGTAACATTTTTTAAATTTAATTTAATCATGGCCTCAGTTCAGGGGAAGTGTTTTTCATTTTAGAAATCAGTTTATCTTACGTTTAGCAAGTTTTACTCGAGAAGCAATTTCAAAAATATTCAAGGACAAAAGAAAAGCGATAATGTCAATTCTCTACTTAAAAAATAAGAACAAAACGTACTCGATTTGGCGTTCGTTTTTTCATAAATAGGGCCAGAAATTATTTCTTGAATTATCGTCGCACTATTTCAACAAAACGCACACTGTAGATCAATTGTCTTACCTCAAAAATGAGCTACGCCCAATGAGTATGACCAATCAAGAAAAAACTGTAAAAATTCTGCTTAGAACGATCCAATCGATACATTAGCCTAATGAATTGTGTCTGAAGCAAAATATAATTGTGTATGATGCAAATTGTGTATGATGCAATAATTGTGTATGATGCAAAATATGGTTGAGTTTTCCCAGGTTAGTGTAAATGGATTTCTGAGCAGTGCAATAGTGAGCTGTCGTGTTTCTCTTGAAATGCTTAACCAGATACGATGTCTCTCGTCGGTTTTCAGGCGTCTAGATGAAAGCTTTGATCTTGTGAATTGATGTTTAGTTACTGTGTGAGGATAGTTCCTGTCTTTTTGTCTTGCCATTTGTAAGTTTTTCGTCTACTTGTTACAAATCTGCGATATGCCCGTCACCGGAATCAAATCAGAACCCTCTACCGTGCTGTTCAGCCTTGCTCCGCTTCGTCGCCTCCGCCTTCTGCAGAACCCTGCGACTTGCATAACTGCCTTAAAATTGAAGGTCTCATGAAATTACTGTGTTCACATATGTTTAACTAGAGAATTCAACAACGTTGAACTTAATTGTTTCATTCTCCGATATGATGACAGAGTTTCATCAGTAACTTATGTGTCTCATGCGTTTCAATAAAGTCACTTATAAAAGTGGTTTTTTGTTCTAAATGAATTAAAGAAAACCCCTTTGATGCAAGGCTTATTGTTTAAATTTAATGATATTAATATAATCTGAAAATAGAGAGGAATTAAACAGCACAGTTGTTTAGTTTCCATTGGACAAACTTTGCTATTTAGAGAAATTAAATCTTGTTCCCGGTTCATTTTGACAACTTCTATTTTATCATTTCTTCAGAAATTACATGTATTTTCAAACGATAGTTTCTGCGAATTAAAAAAATACGATAACTTGAGTATAACTAGAGTACCTATTCAAATTTTATTGCATATTAACCATTCAATTCAGCGAAATTCTGCATGCTGAAGGAAATGCTCGGCAAGAAAAAAAAATACTAGACCATCAGATAAAGCATAGATACTCATAAAAGTTTGAACGAAAAATTATATTAGTTTATAATTGTAGAAGTCCATAAAATTAGCTGCCACAAACCCGGGATTCACAACGATTCACAACTCGAGGGATTCACGAGAGATTCACAACTCGCGAGCTTCACTCCAAAACGATGCTTCTGTGTTATTTTTAAAGTAATTTTTCTTGTGCGTCTAGTTAGAAGTTGTGCTTAAAAATCAAAAAATCAAAAGTATTTATGAAGTGTACATTTTCTGTGGGCGAGGACATTTTGACTTATTAAAAATTGAGATTAGGCTGCTCACATTTTAAACTAACATAGGAGCCATCAGACACGAACGTTCAGTTTAGTAATGGCTTTTCAGAGTTCCAAATTATCAGTACATATCTTTTATTTGAAGAGATGCGCATTTCATGTTTGCAAAGTTCTCCAAGCACTAACAGGCAGCTCCACGCTGACGCACATCCGATATTATAACAACCCACTTTTATATGCCTTCGTCCCCACCGTAAAATTGGTTTCAGTGAGGCTGGATCCTTTTTTGCGCTTGCGTGGAATTCAATTGCGAGAGCGGCGTGAGTTTCAGCTGGGGCTGCGTTCTGCCAAGCTCGAAGTATTACCTCTGGACCTCTTCTCTTCTGCGCGAGATCAGGACGCTTCATGCGTGTGGCTTGCTTCATTCGGACAACTCAGCTGAATTGTTTTCAGTAGAGACATTCAAAATTACTGAACGATTGTCAAATCCAATTCTAGAGAACGAGCAATTTACTTTCAATCAGTTTCGAAAGGCACAGGTGTTCCTCTTTTTGTGGACGACTAACGAACGACGCGGTCATTCTGCGAGTAGATCAATGCATATATATCTCTCCTGGGTAAATCAAACGGTTTCATCTATTTCAACAAAGAAACAGGCTGGTCTTTGTTTTGAATCAGTTTAAAAATAAAGAAAATTAAATAAAGCTCTTTCGAATAAATTAAAATAAATAAATCAGTTTGATCCTTAGGAATGTCCTCGAAGAATTTCTCTAAAAACTGATAATTTGTTGTCTTTTTATGATCATTTCCAGAATGTGAACGTATAGTAAAATCGCAAATTTCCTCTAAATCTATAGTAAAATCATTCTCTAAATGACCTCACTGTACTATGCATGTTGTAATGAAAACACGCCTTCAGATAAATTTCTTGGTTGTTCAACTTTGAAACAACTGCGCCTTGATTTCCTAAATGAATTATGTCTAATGCTGAATACGATTTTGAAAAGAGATCAAGGTCTTTTCTAAAACTTCATTAATCAGAAGTAGGTATGTATAACATTTGGCAGTTATTCGACATATGCATTTCCGTCATTTAGTCAGTAAGTCCAAAGCTTTAACTCATTTCCCAAGAAGGTATTCGGTAGGTCTTGAAGCCCCGTTTGCTCTACTTCTTGAACGTCTGTGTTTGAGGGGAATCGAAGCCCCTCACAGATTCCTTGAGAGGTCCGAAGAAATAAAAGTCTGAGGGAGCGATATCTGGCCTGTAAAGTGGGTTTTCCACGGATGTCACACCTTAGTACTCGCTGGTGTAAAGAGAGCGACAAGCGAAGAAGAGGGGATTTAAACCCTCAATAGGGAGCGAGAAAGAAGTATAAAAATTAGAGGAGAAAGGTACACAGAAAGAAATAAATAAAATATAAAGAGAAATGAGCAACAGAGAGCGTTCTTCCTACTTCGCATTTGCTGGATCAATATTAGGGTAATAACGACTACTGAAAGATTTTTATCATGTATTTAAAGTTAACACGTAAGCAATGAAAAAATATCGCGCATAAGCGTTCTATCTACATATAACAATCACGTAATGAATGCAAAATCCCGACAATAATTCACCGACATAAGATTGACCACAACAGAATATGTGGTTAGCGAGGTCATATTTAGATCATCACATAATAATTTAACCACCAAGCACTCTTTATAAAGGAAGAGCTGCTATTTGCCCCGTGGGCTGAGTGTATTTTCTGCTTGAAATAATAATTGGACACTTGTCTGTCCATCTTTCATGCCATATTTGTGGAAACCCGCCTTTCATTGACTCATTTAAAAAACAAGACAACAATTCACTTTGTACTTCATCCGAACGATTCACTCGATCCATTGCTGCCTCTGCCTGACTTCTTTTGCTGTTTTACCTTAGGCGATTCGATCTCTTCCACGTTTTGCTCTTCGTCCCCTTTCGTACACACGTTTTCTACGCTGGGTTAACTCATTTCCAAACCCGGTATTTACCGAGCGTTTACTTGCGGTACTACTTGTGGTACTTATTGTACCACAACAAGTACGGAAGATTATAGGGAGAGGAATGTAATAAATAAAAGACGTGCAGCCGGAAGTAATTTAATGCCACCAAATACAAACGAACAAGTTAGTGTCGAGTTAGTAATACAGAAGTTCTCGGACGCCACAAAGGCGCAGGTCTTCAACTCCAATCTCCATCTGCCGTTGCCTGGCGAGATAAGGTTGAGGGCGTACTAAGAGTAACAGTCATCGGGCGGCAACAGTTAAGCCTGTGACACACCTTGCAACTTCGCGTGCTTCATGCCGCACCGACGAGTCGCCCAGAGCTCTCCGACCGCTCGGCAACATGATGCCGCATCAGGAACAGAAAGTCCAGCAAGCCCGATTGCTGTTGCAGGCCGACAGCGCACGGCCTGTGGCACAGAGTTGCGATATTGGCCATTTTAAGGCCAAATATCACAAATTTTGTCTTTTTTGCAAGCGTTTGGCTTCGAGATTTCAAGTTTGGCCTTTTTCTTAAATTTGGCATTTTTCTGTTTTTTTTTAGTCATTTTCCGTGTTTGTGGCACACAAGGCGTAAAACCAAAACGTGACAGTCAAACGCAGAGTTGTAACAGGATCAGTTAGACCCTGCTGAATATTATTAAATTCCTTGCAAATATCATATCAAGTAATCAAAGGAGAGTTTGCAGATTTGCATAGGTTGCATTTAGCTCAGGATTGTATCAACATCAGCGAACCGCAGTACCGAAAAATTAGTATCATTAACTCGAAGCAGGAGGGCATTTTGACGGTGGTATGATTCCAAAAGACACTATGCAGTTTTGGTCCAACATTTGCAGTCCAACACTAGATTACGAACTAGAAAGCTATATGAGAAAGTGCAAATCCGAGTACATCTCAGCAATAGTTCTTTATGTTGTAAGATCTTCAAAGTGGCCTCAAGAGTGCAAGCTAATTTCAAATCGAGCATCTTATTTCAAACGAAAATCAAGGACCTCGCTCTCTAGCGCTGCTTCTACCTCTCTAACTTCTGCTGAGGATGAAGAGTCAAAAGAATTTGTTATTCCTTGAAAAATAGTGTAAGTCAGGTCTATTTTTTCTTTCTATTTCAAAATTTTATTGACAAATAGAATTATGATACTTTAAGGGTATCTACCTGCTATATTAGTCTACCTCTAAATAAATTTGGCCTATGTCTTGGTAAAATTTGGCCTAAAATTCATGTAGCTATCTGGTTACCCTGCTTTGGCATAGCAGAGTCAGTGTGAGACAAGCAGGCATTGAGCATGGTATCATCTCGCTGACGCGCTCCGCGATGAGCCGAGCGCAGCATCTTCGCACAGCACAATATCGTCTGACATCCTCCTCCCCTCAAAGCTTGTGGGCAACTGACTGCCGCGACACCGCGCGCTCGTGCAGAAGCCCGTCTGTCAGCAGCGGTGTTTCTGCGACACCACGTCGGCAACAAGTGGCATTGACGTAATGCAAGGTGTGTCACAGGCTTTATAGGGCGTACTAATAGTAACAGTCATAGGCTAGCTATATAGCTAAAATTAGGGGTTTGGCCCAGGCAAGCGTGGGTTAAGTTGTAGGTTTTAAATATAGCCGGCTCTAGCATCATTAGCTAGTTAACGCCAAGCTGACCAGTAACTAACCTATAGAACGTTGGCCTTGAGGCGGAGGAGCGGACGAAGACCGACGTGGTGTGGAAAGGTCTCTAGAAGCGTCCAGCAGGCTCGACCGAAGTTATCCCTGGTAGGGGTGATGGAATGCGTGACGGACGACAGGACGTAGACGGGAAGACAGCTCAGGCACCTTGCAGTTTGGCTTGTTATGTGAAGGCACATCTTCTCCAGAAGCAGAGAATTATATCAGTGGCGAGTCAAGAATAGTGGAAAGACTATTTAGTGAGGTCACCGGTTTCGGGGTTTGGAGTGTTCTGCCTGTAGGCTGAGAAGTTGTCTCAAAAGTACTGCGTGCAAGTTACATTCAGTACGAGTTTGTCGTATTCAAGTAGCTACCGGAAAGTAAGGATTAGCTACTGGTGATGATTTGGAAGACTCAACGATTTTTTATTTTCCGCAACAAGTGTTACTTATTGATCCTTTATTCGGCACAACCAAGGGTTTTTACGCGGGGTTTTCTCTGAGAGCCCTTCCCACCACCCGTTTGACCCATTCTGTTTTTACATCTCGTCGCTTAGTGTGACGTGAGCGAGTACCACTGACAGTCTTCCTTTTGAAGAAGGCCTCTCACACAACACCGCCTCTTAAGAGTGCGTTCACACTACAAGCAGAGCGGAGAAGAGTGGCATTAATATTTATATATCTTAAATACAGAAACGCTTGGCTGTTCACACTGCAAGCGAAACAGAGCAGAGCAGAGCGGAGCGGTGCGCTCGGGAAATTCGCTGGGATTTTTTGCCGCTCGCTGAGAGCATTTCTCCACGGCTCTACCTTTGGATCATCATATCCTACAGGGGTAGAATTGTCGTTTGATTTAAAAATAAGTATAATATATAGCTAATAATTTGTGTAACTGATCATATCACAACTATAACTAAAAGTGTAACATGTAACATTTTATTTCAATTTTGCCCATTTGGATTCATTAGGCATTTGCTTCTTTTTTTTCTTCTGCTTTCTCTGACTTGTTATTTTATTGTTGCATTTTATTTTTCCTTGTAAGGTTTTGTATTTTCTTTTATGATCTTGTAAAAGGAATATTAAGCACGATTTTTTAAATAGAGCTTTCATTTTTCTCTAAAATGAGAGGAAAAGGAGACCGTATGGTGAGGAGGAGGCCTCAATGAGTGTCTGATACAAAACAAGCTGTAAAATATTATGTGCTAGGGTGATTTTTCTCCAATAATAGCGGAAAACTCGTCAGTATTTTGAGGATCTTTAGGTCAGGAAATGTCACTATTTGTCAGTATTTTTCACTTACCTTTCTCTGGCACAACCCTAAATTTCTGAAGGTAATTATTTTACCTGCACTCACCTTAAAGTCACCACAAGACGCTCTTTCATTCCAACTGGCCTACGAAAACCTGTAGTCCTGTAAAGTGATATAACCTTAATGTTAAGACTTGAATTTTGCTTAAACTACTTTGCTATTCATGTATCCTCAATAAAAATGTGTGAATTATAACTGAATAGCAAATTTATCTTATCTCGTTGGAAATTTTTCCTTCTATAAGGGATTGTAGAACATCAAAATTTGTCTGTTTCATCAGTAAATACTCGAGAGAATCGCGATTTATCTCTCCTCAGTGCTTCGAAGAGATAGTGGTATCCTCTATAGCGATCTCTCCTCACGTTGATGGGATGGACCCGGTGTTTCTGTTTTTCGCTGTCGAGCCATAGGAATGCACACACTAAATCCTCCATAGCGACTGATTCTTGTGTAGGTCGCTCTGCTCTGCTTGCATGTGAACACCTGCTCCGCTTGTAGTGTGAACGCACCCTAATCCTCCTGCTCCCTTTATCCCGACGCCTTCCCTCGCTCTGGTCGCCAACCCTCACTTGAACCTCCAAATTCCTTCGCTCAATTTTCTACATTTTATAAACACATCTAATATCCATATCTTTTAGCATTGCATACCCTTCAATTTAGTATAGCATTTACATCACATATGTTTCAAGAATCAGTTATAACCATGACAACTGTTCTAGGATGCTTTCCCCACTTTGTCCCCCTTCAACTACCACAACATAAAGGAGGCTTCTCAAGCTTCTCCCCCAATGCACCCTCTAAAACGACATTTAAGAGCCTTACTGCACTGAACTGCAAGAATACATCGGAAACACTGTATCGCCTTCTAGCTGGGTGCGGATGAAAACACCGTATTGTGTTGAAATTGTCTTCAAAATTTATCACTATTCATACCCTGCGACTAAATTTTTTAGTGCGTGCCTGCAATTCTCTGATTCCTCTTTCTGATTGCTGTGAAGGAAACTGATATCGAAGTGCCCATGCTTTCCCTGATGGAGCTGGCAGAAAATTGAAGCGATCATAATAAAACTCTGAGTATAACCTGCATAAGCCTGAGCCTAAAAACTCCATTCAGCAAACTTTCGTGGCCAATTAAAAAGAAAGAATTGATTTTTTTCATTTAACTTTGTATATAGAGCCAAGCCTCAAACAGAAATACTCGTTAATCATACTTTTGTAGGAAATTTTTAACTGAAAAATTAAGAGTGGCCGAGCATTTTGGATCTGTTCAGATCATACAAAAATGCATAGTTTTCTGAACTGTTATATCTACTGTACTTAAAAATTCATCAACCACATTGCTGGCGTGTTACACAAAACTTTATATCAAGAATAGTTCATTTCATAGAAGTGCAGTGAGCGAAAATTCTGTAATTTTTCTCATAAAGGAATGAGCCTAGGATTTCGGCGCACAGAAATCACAAAAATAAATTTCACTACCGACAATCGTACGCAAGAATTACAAGTAAACATCACTTGTAAATTTAAAAGAAGCAGGCTCAACAGTTTACAGAAGCGCTTTCGCCGATCGGTAGCGATTCGAACAGAATGTGTAATAAATATTGTTACAATGCATAAAAGTTATTTATAGACCCTAAACCACAACGAGAAACCTTTTTATTAACACTGAAGATTTTTTACAGGCGTTTGCAACATATTTCGACCAAAATTTATAATATTGACCCTCTAAAATTTTATTTAATTGAACAGCTCTAGCCTACAAATAACAAAAAATGATCCGATTTGTTCACTTGTTTTTGAATTTTGCAAGAAACAATGACAGGAATCGTACAAAGGATATTTTACTTTACGATGCCTCAACATTGGAGAAAAGTATTCTTCTCAATATCAAACACATAACTGTTAGGACGTTTAGTAAAGTAACGAAAAGTGTGAATAAAGATAAAAGTGTTTTTGAACACAAGTGAAGATTACCTTCATGATGATGAAATCCATATTTAAAACATAAATGAGAGTGAAAGTCAGTTTCAACAATTTAAATTCTTTTTCGCGTTTCAGAAGATACTCCTCGTTATTAGTAATCAATAAGCATTCGTCACGCACGCACCATTCTGCGTACGAGTATAACCATCGATTTCGACTCAAATTACAACATCAATAATAACACAATGCGACATCATTAATAGAAATATGAATGAACTTCTTTGGCCTAAGTTTAGCAAGTTACCCCAGTGAAGCCCGAGTGTTTGCACGCGGCCCGTCCAGCACAAGTAAGACCTGTCAGAATGGAATCCGTGTGTGCGTGACACGAGTCGCTTGGACTCCAGATCACGCACGGCTGACACTGAGCAGCAATGACCAGACACTTGAATTGAATGCCAAGCCGTGTACAGCAGCCACTGTTGTGGCACAGCCTGGCGTTTGGCTCTCTCACAGAGCGCAATATTGAAACCGCTCTAGTGAAACGTTGTGCTGGTTTCATGCCTTAATTGAGAGATCTATGAGTTGCGCTGAAAACATGAAAGAAATGAACAATCCTGTACATGGTTTTTTACAGATGTACGTACTGAATGCACTAGGAAATAACTTACAGTGGCCAACAAGAAGGAAGGAAAAGAACTCAAATAGAAACTCTTGGGATGCTGGAGTGCCATAACAGTGGGCTCATTTTTCCCCCTACTCTTTTGATCATTCCAGCCGTGTCCGAACTCCCCACAACTGAGCTGCTCCAAAACGGGATTGGGCGAAACTTTCTTGATTTGTTTTATCGCTTTAAGACCTCAGCTGACTTATGAGTCAAGACAACTCTGTTGCGAGCAACTATTCGTTCCAGCGTCTGCAGTCTATTTCTTGCATGGTCGCACAGCTTTATGTTCGAGGTGCCCGTGCGTTTGCATCATGCGATTGCCGGATGCAAACGCACTGGTGTCTGTAAAAATGTACAAAGTCCTTTTTGACGATATCGAAGAGTAGATATTTTTTATGATAACTTTTTCCTTGAAATGGTTCCACTGATGCAATCTGGATGCTAAAATTTCTAAATTGATAATCAGGTCACGAAGTTCACCTTGTGTGATTCTGTGTACGTTACAGAAGGTACTTGTCTATTCAAATGATGTATCACCATCACTGGTGCTTGAAACACTGTCTAACAAATTAAGTTCAGTTTCATCATGATAGCGGGCTGATCGGGGACTGGCAATCCTTTTCCATGGGACACTAAGCGAATTTCAGCCTAGTGGTTCAAGTATCACAGAGTATTCGAAATTCCTCTTCAGCGTTTTGATTCCTTTCTTCAAGCATGGAGTCATGCAGAAATAGAGATCAGTGGCATGGTTTATTGGTTGACGCCAAACGGCGGGCTCATCAAAACGCATAGACACTTTTTTCCTTGCATCCATGCATTCAGAGTTAATGAACACTTCGTACAACAAGCGTGGGGAGTTCAATTCTTCTCGTGGTCTCCAACACGAAACCCACAGTATAGTACACATACCTTTTTACTGCAGCAGTCAATGGCAGCCTTCTGGATTCAGAAATCATATCAGTGCAGGAGTAGCAAAAGTTATCAAATGAATTGACACAGGAGCGAAGCATTGCTACGCATTCAGTGGGCAAAAAAATGTGTGTACTATGACCAAGTCACTCATACAGTAACACACTGTTAAAAAAACAGTCAATAAAATTACGAAACACACAGTGAGATGAAGTTTCCCACTTTCTAGCATGAACAAAACTGAGGCCGTTGGCGCCCAAAACAGCTTTTTACCGCATGATCACGTGATTTATGAAACAAGCAGAGACAGAAATAAACGACAACGAGTATAATTATTTCATTTCTCAAATTTTTCTCGTCCGTCACGTAAATTTGACCTATCGTAATTACGGGTGTAACGTCTCATTGATTTACAAACAAAGTGTAAAAAGTGAAATCATTCAAAACCCTGAGCCAGAAAAGAATTTTAATGGTGATTTTCGTGTTCAATGACTCAAAGGTTCTACAGTAAAAGGCGGCTACTTTCATTTCAGTGAAAAAGTCAAAATCTATTGAACAGTGCAATCATTAATATTCTTTATTCCTTTTTCGTATCTTACAAGTGGGAAACCTAGTTCGGTCACGAAATGTAAGAGCTAATTGTTCCATACCACTGGTCAGCATAATTTTGTTTCATAATGAATGAATTATTGGTTAAACATTATAAAAAAATGACAGTAACATAGGACATGAAAATAGGATTCGATTCTTCAAGAATTTTCAATTTTTTGCACATATAATGTGCGAAAAACATTATCATGTAAATCACCTGTACATATATACGTCCAATTAAAAGTATGCTCGGTCAGTAGTTCTGTTCATTAAACTAACCTCGCTAGTCCGCCCTCACAACGTACGTGAAAGCCGCTGATTCCTTTTCAGCAGAGAGTAACGTAAAGAGAAACTTAAATTGAAATGTCTTCATAGTTCATGATTTACAATGTTCCATCATTTAGTAGCGGAATTACTATGAAAATTCGGAGTTATTACTCTTTTTATACAAGGTTACGCTGAATTCCGAGTGAATTCGAGGATATGTTGAAATTATTTCTGTGAGCAAATATATCTCAACAGTAACCTGGAGCTATTCGGCAGTGTTCTAGAGTTATTTATTTGCCTAATCAGAAATAAAAGACGCTCTGTCGAATTCATGCACGCAAAAATTGAAAACTTCTTTGAGTTAATATATAAATACAGTATATAAAATGCTAGATGCAACGCTTCCAGCGAGTGACGCTTTCGGTTCCAGAATGGGAAACGCATTGACCGCTACTACGTGGTTTCTAATGCTTTCTAAATACTTTCATTTCAACACTTCTGAAACTTTGAAAATTTTAAGGCAGAATCGATTTACAGATAAGTATTAATTAAGAATCCTTAATTGCGTTGTACAGCCGACCAATGATTTCTTCATAAAATTTACAAAGTATAAAAATATAAACAAAGACAAGTTTATGAAAATGAAATTTAACATACCACAGAAGTAAGAAGTACTGTATAATTATTCGTCCCTGGCTCCAAAACGAAACAGAAGCACACTGACAAAGATCACTAGCAATTTTACATCTTAAATAGACCTGAATTCAAGAATGAAAGGGAAATAATGAATTACCTCCTCGGCAAATATCAGCCATCACTTGAGGAATAGGCAATACATGCATGTATTTATTTTATGACTGAGCTCAAGCTGAGCACACAAAACTTTTACATAAACAGTTTGTGAAGTAAACAATACCAATAAGATTGTCACAGGCCTTCAGGCATTTTTTGAACCTCTCTTGACTACTAAAGGGTGCACTAGTACTTTCCTTAAATAATTCTGTTATTTGATATTAAATTACTCATAATTCTTTTTTCCTGAAAGATATTTTGTGTAACATTCATGAATTAATGACGAATGGTTTCAAGAAAAATTAATGGCTTTATGTCAAAAAATGCAACGGCGTACGCCAACGTACGCCAACAACATCACTTGTGCATGTTATTTCCCTTCAGATGTTGTAGATGGGAGACAATATTCGAATGGGAAGTAGCTCTGAGAGCAATTTGAAGACTCATCAGCAAATATCTAAGCAATCTTACGTATCAATACTAACATTTTCGAGGGGCAATAATTTACGGAGATAATTTAGATGCGCGCAGGTTACATGAAACAAATAATTATTGCGCTCATAGATCTACACTTTATGATGCTCCTATGCACGTCAATCCACTATTAATATTTTTTTGTCAAAATTGCAAATGATTCCCGTTATTCATCTATGTTTTCATTTCAACTTTATCACAACCTCATTATAATCCGTTGCATAATCAAACTTTACGAGGGTTTTGAAATAGAGAGGAAAATTGGTTTCGAATAAACTTCTCACCAGCTGACATGATATGTTTTCCTCTGGAGTTAATTAATTTTACTACAGAGAAGTATTTTTTTGAGTTAAATTGCATTACAACATCAGTTTTTTTGCTGCGGTTTTGTCTCACGAAGCCGAAACTGAAAGTGTCAACGAACAATCTTTTACTATTTAATGGAATAAACAGTTTTCTACAAATTTTACGAAACGGTTGACAAAATTGCACACCTTAACTTGAACTTTACAATAACAGCAATAGGAAATGTCTAGCTGAATCGTGTTGCTAGTTAAAAATTATTCATACTATGATTCATCTGTAAAACCTACCTGACATTTTGTGTTACACGGTCTGTAACTCTTGATTTAACATAAAAAATTAGTACGCCAGATACATGAGCGCTAATGTAGTAAGTGTTCGACATAGCTTTTTGAAAGGGGCGCCACTGACTAAAAATTTTTACTGGATACCAAAATAGAAAGAATATAGGGAAATGTGCATCAATAATGTTAGCTGGTTTTGGTGAGAATTTCTTAACACAAAATTTCATTTATTCATAGTCGAGAATGAACATCAAAAATAAATCTTACTATTCTGAAATAATAAAAATCCAGCATGGCTCTAGACTCAAAAGAACTTGAAAATTATCAGGTTATTTTAAGTCTAGAGCCATGCTGGATTGCAAGTAGATGCAAGTAGATCATTTACTATAATCAATTATCTACTGGCACAACAAATATTTATCGTTAAAAGAAAGGCACACAGCTTTCATGAGTGGATATGTGAACCAATTACCCACAAAAAGTCTCCGGAGCACTCAACTCCGAATTGCTCTTACAATTCCATTCTTCAACCTGTTAGGACGTGTGAGGTCTACTATATAATACTTCACTTTTATCGTATTCTGTTATAATAATAAATTATTAAAATTTTCATCATAATTATGCTAAAGTAAAGTATATCATAGCATGAATTTTTCCAATACTCGTTTTTAGGGAAGTCAATCAGGACGGTGACGCAAATCTCTCCCTATTGTATTCCCCAGACCTTGCTTTAGTCTCATTAATATTTGAAATAACTACATCATTCTATCTTTAGTGTATATATAATCTACAAGTACAACTGAAAGTGTATATAGTTGGAAACAGTGCACTTCGTCTGCAGCCTAGACTTTTCCAGCTCTGGTAAGCAATCCATTACAGGTGCTTTAGCACAGCGAATTTCCTCTATCCCCACCCTGTGTCCGCACCCTGCATTACGACCCACGAACGGCAGCAATTACTGGCAGCAAAGCGCTGTCTTGTGTCTGAGCGAGCATTGTGCCCTGGGGCGACTGTGTCAGAGTTAGCGCACCTACACCAGTTTTACAAATATCACGCGAGATATCATACTGGCTTTTGATACCGTTAGATTATTTTAGTTGTCTGAGTTTTCGTCACTTTAAATTTACGTTATTTACACCATACTAACCTTCACAAATTTACACCATACTAAGCTTTTCCCCGACAATTCGGTGGCCCATAACTTTGAAATTTTCGGAGTTTCATTAGGAGTTGTTACCGGGTAGACTTTTGCCTAGAGCTAAACATTATATTCACAATAGAGTTCACGAAGATTTCTGAAAATAAATCCATGACGTTTTCACAGAGTTGTACTGATTTATTTCGCGGTTCAAGTAAAGAATTCCATCAACGGTCTTTCAAAATCATTCCAAAATTCATATTTTACTGGATGATGATGTGACTTTCAATAAATTTTCAGCCACCTTTTAAACTGTATGACATCACGAATTGACCTTAAGTCGCTAGAATTTCCAAATAACGACATTCTCGCTCACTCAAAACATTTTATGTTACATTCTTTATTCATGTCGTTACTCCTAAGCTAGTGCTACATAACTGAATGAATGTCTTCGACATCGGCAAACTTCTCCCACGAGTTAATCGATATTAATTATGTCAAAGATAAAAACAATGCTGCAGTGCCGTAGGATAGCCAATCTCGAAGAAGTATCAACTTGTACATCGACATGATATTTTGAACAATCACTTTTTGACATCTTAGAAACATCAAATTGCCAAAAATTTTAAGCTATCGACAAGTTAACTAGAATTTACTCATGCATTGATTTACGCAAGAGCAATGTACTGTTCAGTGATGATCTTTCGTAATCAGGATGATGTTTTCTCTTTAATGGTCGCCCACTGGCGGTGAAGTTTTCATGTTTGAAGACAGCAACGTTTCAGCAGCAGAATACAACTATCAAGCATTTTAAAGTTTTTACACTCGAGTTTTGACATCGTAGTCAGAAGTTGAGGCTCAGCACGCTTCCACTCCAAGAACAAACTTCCCTCATGGCTCATGGGGATCGAGATTGCCCTTGAAGTTCGTATGCTTCGTAGTGCTTGCGATGTTTATGCAGTTTCGTTAATTTTTACCTGAAATTTGCTTATTAGTTCATGTGTCGGTTAATTTTGGGCATCAGAGAATGGTGTTCTAATGAAGATTCCAAGAATTTTGTTTTATGGATTTTCTGCGGAAGGATTTTACTGAAGATGACGTTACTAACAAGATTTATGAGAATGGACTTCCTCTGGAAAATTTACTAAGCTCTATATGTTAACAAGTTCAAGCGTAAAACACCTCTCATTATTTTTTTCGTGTTGGCGTGTTTTCTTTATTATACTTCAAAAAATTTAGGCAAGTCTTCAATTTGGTCTTAGAATTTTTGCGAGTGGCTTATGAATGATCTTCCACAAGGAAAGTTTTAGCATTTGGACTTGAAATAAACGAAGAGAAACGTGGACGATAAGGAACCGCTGCACCAGTCACCACGCAAATCTCCAATGAGATTTTGTGCGGTGATCCGCGAGTTTTTACGATTTGACGTTAAAATTAAGAGTTTTATAACATACACGTAATTAATTTTGTTGCAACGTCAGTGTTTTAGTCACATGATTTTTTTCAGTGAGAGTGATAGTTTTTAACTGCTTCCATTTGTTCCTTCTTAAGAAATTAGGTATAACAATAAAAGGCGTGCGAATTCTTAGGAGTAGATGGAATCTAACGTAACATTCTTCGTTTCAACGAAGCACTCACAGGAATTTTCAATTTTAATTAAACGTAAGAGAATCAAGCATTTCTTTAGAGTTTCTAAGTCATTTAGTGATTCTTTCACAACTTCTGGTCGGTTTGAGTTCTTCACGCGTTGAAATACGAAAAAAGGCTTATCATTCTTACTTGAACACTGTCAATCGTTCAAACACTATATCTCTGTCAGTCTATAAAAATTGACGTTTCAATGTAACTAACATCATCTCCAGGCTAAAAATATACAGAAAAAAAAATTATTTAAAAATTGAGGCATTGCATATCCATAAACTTCAACCTGCCTTCAATGAAAACACAATCATTTTTTTTTTGCTCTAAAATTATTCAAGAAGACTGCAGGCAATAAGTTTGAAACATCCGCTCGACCGTCAATTCCACCACATCTCTTGTGTCGTTAACATATAGTCGTTGTGCAATGCTGTTACTGTATCTCGTGGTTTCATATTCCAGTGGTGCGAATTTTGCCAATGAAGTTTTTTCTACTGTAATTTCGAACATTTTTATTGCGTCTGAGGTAGCTCAAGTATTAATTTTTTTTTATCATGTGACCGTAAAATTTATTTCTTTATTTTCCGTCTCATAATAACGGTAGTTACATCGAAACGTCGCTTTTTATTGAGTGACAGAGATGTCGAATTGTAGAGATTGACAGTTTTAGTGAAAATGATGAGCAATTTTTTTCGTACTTTAACACGAGAAGAACTGGAACGATTCTGTAAGGTTGAAAAGATGGAAAACCAATGACCTGATTAAAATTTCGTGAAATATCGTAAGTTAATGCGCAAATAAAGCATGTGAATTATTCAATCCGATGCCATTTTGTACATACACGTCAACGTTCCCATTTTTCAAATTTTACAAACTCTACGGGTCATATATATTTCAACCTTCACACGTACTGTACAAATTCTGCCAATACTTACACAATTTCTGCATGAACTACTTAGGTATAGATCATAGCATGTGAAGCTACATGATTATTAGTGGCCGACGCATAAAATTATTATTAACACAAATATCTAACAATGATCGTAATATCCGAATTAAAATTCTGCGCGAACTCTCGTACACACCCCTATCCAATTTTATGCACCCATTTAAAAATTACTGTCTTTCTTTCAATGGTTTTCTACAGTTTAGCGCGATAGGTGTGCTTTAAAGTTCAGTGCAGGAAAGGGATTTTCAAATAATTTGCGTTGTCTAGTGGTAGAGCTTGCAGGCTAAGTTCTTCTAGGTTGACTTTGTTTCACGACGAGCTTTAGGCCCGTAGTGTACCCAAGTCGTCTTAGCATAACTCTCAGTTTTAAAGGTACCGGACAAGGTCGCAACCTGTTCAAATATTCAACCCCTCAGCAGGACATTGCACCAATACTTCAGATTGCAGGGCGATTACCACAGGCGGTTCAGTGGCGTAAAAATCCCACGTGACAGCTACGGTACGTAGTGACAGCTGCGGTACGTAGTGACAGCTGCGGTACGTAGTGACAGCTGCGGTACGTAGTGACAGCTGCGGTACGTAGAAACAGCTGCGGTACGTAGTGACAGCTGCTGTACGTAGTGACAGCTGCGGTACTTGGTGCCTGTAGCCACTACTGGCATATGTGCTGCTGCCCACTGCAGGTCGGAATGCTGCTCAGTGAAGGTCACTGAATGTTTTAATAGCAGAGATGCACGCTGGTACGCTACTAGGAAACTACTACAAAAACAAACGTGACACGGACGTCTCTACAGTCTACCACAAATACTTCAACCTATATATCGATTATAAAGTACAGCCTCTTCGATTTTCATAGAATAACACAGTAAATTGAATCCATGAAACAAATGAAAATATCTTCTGGTAGTAATGTAGCTGTCCCTATTTCACACATGTGATTTGTTACTTTGTTCATAACTGTACCAAGCAACAACCTTGAAACTTCATCAGGAATCCATGAAATGGTCATTCTCTACGTTTCCACGTGAATGCTCGAAACAAGGGATACATGCACAAGATAATCGTGTACACCATTTTAAAGACAGTATTACCATCGTTTACGTTAATAAATAAATCAGATTTATTTTAAAAAAGCATTAATTACCATCCTCGTTACGGCTCATGGTTTCAACAACTTAGATTAAATGATGTTACATTTTTTTCAAAAACACGTTCTAGTAAATAATGCAAACATTTATCCTCAAATCGTTCAACAATAAGAGAAAGACTTGAGGTGTTGGCTAAACGTTTGTACCATAATCTACGAAAGATTTTGGGGAAAGATTGTAAATGAAAGTAATAAACAGCCAGGAGTAATTCAATTGCCAACAAAAAATGAACAACGGGAATAAACAGGTGAGGATTCTTCAAGAAAGCAGGAAGCTCCAGGAAGTCGCGAATAGGTTGGTATCGCTCAGGTAGAGGACCACAAAGGCGCTGCTAGGACCTCCAATCCTACCTCCATTTCCCGTTGTCAGGTGAGATAATAAGGACAATAATTTTGCGTGCTTAATGGTTATCAAAACAGGATTATTAAGTGATCCTTATTAAGCTCGTACGTGCCAGTAGTAATGTATTAGTCATGAAGCACGTTAGTGCTAGTAATAAGTGTTTTAGTTATAAACCAGGTAATTGTGGGTTGAGTTCAAGTTTTGAGTATAATCAACCCTAGCATCACCAGACAGCTAACGTTAAGCTCACCGGCAACTAACCTCTAGAGTGTCATCTAGAAGGCCGAAGGTAGACGTAGACCGACGATGAGATGAGAAGACCCGTAGAAGCGTCCACCAGATTGGACCCGAAGTTATCCCTCGAAGGAGAGCGTTAGGTAGCGTAGAGGACGAAGGGACGCGAACTGGACGACTTTGACACTTCAAGATTCAGCTCTCCATTAGGATGACAATCTTCACTAACAGCTGATGATCACAACAGTTGGTAATCTTAAAATTCGATGAGAGATAAGTAGAGATGTCGACAGTGTAAGTTCTCAAGGTTTCTTCCCAAAACCTGAACAGCAAGTTAACGAGTACGGCGTCGATGTCGTAGTCAAGAGGAGCATGTCAAGAGGAGCTAGCAGCTGGTGATGCTTTGAATATTACTGTTATCATTTTTCTTTTCGACATAATCCACTACTTCATCTAGCACAACAGTCTTTTCGTCTCAAACTAAACATATTTTCAAATCGCATCCATTCCTTTATCATATAAATTTCAATGCAAATATATCCGCTAGAATCATTAAAATGAAACTGTGCAGAAAAGAATTCGCAAAAGAAAGTTTTTCCATTGTTGGCAAGATTTCAGTCGTAAAGACTGGATGAAAAAAACAGCCCAAAACTTGGCAATTATAGCCACGTCATGTAACAGTGCTAATTTTAGAGAGTTTGCCGATCTATTTAACATTCGGTATCTTACGTCAAGTATTAAGAATTGAGAAGATTCTGTGGTAGAAAAACAAATCCCGTTTGAACCGTCTACGGAAATTTCTAGGTGCTTGTTTCTCGTCATCCGTGGCTGGGGCACCTCCAGACAAAATATTTTGCCGAGTTTATCCTGGTGCTGGCAAATGGATCTTGATTTTGCCACAGAGGTAAACGCCTCCGTTTCTTCTTCAGTTGCAGACGCAGAGTAAAGCTCGTAAAATTAGGACTTCTTCCAAGGATGTTCATTTTGAGTTTGAGAAAACATGTATATATAATTGTAGTAAATGTTCAGTACGGAACGTAAGAAAGAAACCTTGCAATTACACAGTTTCCTCATATCACTTAAATTCGCTGTTTGGAAGTTCTTTAGACCAACGTGGGCGGCCCTCTTATGTCAACAGTATCGATGTCATCCTCTATTACGATAATGGCCATCCCACGCAGCTGATTAACCTCCGCAATCTCCTGGAGAAGTTCCGTTGGAAGGTACTGTTTTGCTCCCTTTATTCCTTCTGACCTTCATCGTTTAACTACAACTTGCCAAGAAATGTACATAATTGGCCTTAGGATTCTTGCCAAAGATTGGCGTCTAAAGAGAAGCGGTATTTTGAAGGGGATTCATACTCGTATTTTGAACGGAGGTTAAAAGCTTTCACAAACGAAGCAGTCTAAAATGTCGATTTACATAACGACATTTTTTCGAGAAATTAGTAAAAGTTTCAACTGCATAAACTTTGCAATAGTTACTGGTCTTTTCATTTGTATTATTGACTTCAAAATGGAATAAATTTTCATACATTTAACGGAATAGGTCTGCAGGGAATTCCTATTTCCGAACATTTTTGCGTTATGTTGAGCGGATTAGTAAAGCGCCACATGAGCGAATTTGTTTTCAGTTAAAGAAGGCAGCGTCCTGAATGTCAAACAACCATTATTTCATTCTACTTTTTAAAGAAATGGAAAAGCATATCTGCCCTTGGAGCGTTAGACTGAGTGCATCGATTTTGAAACTTCAGTTCTAAGAGCCCTCTGATCTTCCGTCTTCATAGTCCATGTGGTGTATAACACCAAAAAGTTGATAACTTCTGTTTGAGCGCTGAAAGCATTATAAGCGCTCTGACGTTATCAGGACAGTTTTATATACTCAGCAATCTAAAGAGGCCGTTGAGGCAAAATCGAGAAAATCCATGAAGTCACGAAAAAAATCCTAATGCGAAAAACTTCTTTTCGTACCATCAGAAGAATTCTGTTAGAAATGCTGCCGAAAGTTCAAATATAAGGCAGGAATCTAGGGCTTATACTGTTCATGATAACGTGGCCCCTAATGTTAGACCTAAATTTACAGCCCTCAATTCAGTAGGTATATGTATGGAGAGCTACTGAGGGAGAGGTCAAGAGACAATCCTCACTACGAAGACTCTGAAAGTCGTTAGGGTCAGATGATATTGTTTGATCATGAGCCATTCAATTCGATCTAGATGAAGAGTTTACTCTCGCATAAAAATCTAAAATCGAAAAAAGTTTTTCACTGGAGTTATAAGTTTAAAATGCATTTTTGTTCGCACGAGTATCAATTTCCATGGTAAGGATACTAAATATTAAAAACCCATGTCTCACTAAAATTATTTTTGATCGAGTTGAGATGAACGTTACCTTCATTCGTGAGAGACTCAACGACAGCCATCTTCGTGCTGCTTTGGCTCCTGTGCAGCACTAACGCCAATAATCCAACAATTGTTTTTGAAGAGAATCCATTATTTTCTCGCAGTTGGAGTAGTTATCAGTGGTTTTAGGTCTCATTCAAGCACTGCAGCTGAGGCGCTTATTTTTAACTTATGGGAAAAAATCTATCTTTGTAAAATTATTTTGACTCCTCTGCGCTGGACACTACGACCTGATAATTATGAAACAAATTCACTTGTTCATTCACTTCTGTACAAGGGAAACCATTCGTTCTAAACAATATTCGAAGTATATACTATGGCGAAATGCATTTATGCTGCTATGGTTTCACTCATTCACAATTAAGTGTTTAGGAAATCAATATTAGACTTCGTCCTAATTTTTTAGAAAACACGGTAATGTTTGCTGGAAAATTATTAGTTGTACCACCCTCCCTTGGAAAAAATTTTTTACGAGGGCGCGCACTGACGAAGTCAGTCATGATCGAGTTCTTTGCACTAGCTGTCACGCAATATTTCTCCGAATTTCCAGGGAATGTCACTCGAAGTCTAAAAGCGACTCTGCCGAATGACACTAAGCTTGTTTAAAATTTGCTTAGGCTATCATTCTGCTTTGAGACGCAGCCACACGTGAACGTCTTCCAAGGAGGCACTTGAAGTCTTCAAGGTGTGCACCTAGGAGAGGAAATGCTCTCACTTGGTGGCTGCTGTCACCAGGCCTCGTAAAAAATTTATGCTCATTGATAATCTTGGGTCATTGCGCATGAAAAAATTATTTCACGTCATGAACGTAAAATATTTTACGATCGATCGAAAACTCGCTTCTCAAGATAAAATATATGTATCCGTTCTACAGTCATTTTTAATAGAATCAAACTATGAATTGCGAATTTTTCAATCTGACGCTCATTGCGCTGTGATTGCTTGTCATTTTTTCCATAAGTAATAAACTTTAAGTATAGTATTGAAACTTGAAGTACTGATTTAAATAACAATCAGAAAGGTAAATATCGAGTGAATAATATGGATGAGGTGAAATTCATACTAGAAATGCAATTTTCTATGAAATGTTCACACGTCAATTACAAAGGCACTCACTGTCATTTTCAAAATTAAAGCTCAACTGATTATTCTAGGACACTAACAGTATTTCTCAATTTTTCAAGATTGCAGCCTATGTTTTGAAAGATCGATGTAAAACCGCATCAATAAGATCCTCTGACAGAAGCTCTCACCTTTCAAATGATACGTTATGTCTTAGGAAACTGCCCTAAAACCCGCTTTGAACATAACTACTAATTTGGTCTTTCCTGCATGTGGTCAAAGGGTTTTCATAATTGGTCGCATGTATTGCATTTTTGCAGGAACCACTTTTTCTGAGCATAATTAAATAACAAAACGTTAACTCGCAGAATTTTTCAGAATCTCTTCTAATTGACGAACAAATAACTTGTCAATTGTCTGTATTTCTTCGATTGTGTCCTAGTTTTGCAATTTGATCATTCAAAATGCTTTTACACCCACCGCAAGTTCCTGAATTGTTTTTTTCGGCGATCATTGAATGCCTAATCAAATTATTCACTCAGTGTTTTCATGAACGATTATTGTCAACCTCTAGATTCATATTTACTACTTTGTCACTTGCAAAAAGTTTATGTATACCTTTCAGAATGTTTTTGGTCAATTCAAGATGGTAAAAGAAAATACTTCGTGCTTGCGCTTGGTTTCTCATGCACCCTGTTGAAATCATAGCTCTTGCGGCGAAATCATTCAGCATCATCACTCCGATCACTTTCAGAGGCAAACAAGCAAAAATGTTGTTGAAAAATTTATATCTTATGTAAGAACAATTTTGCGAGCTGAAATAACGGCTGTCACTTAATGAGGCAGATGTTTATTTTACCACAGAACAAAACGCTATCTCACGAGCAACCGTCCTTGCTTCATGAGAGAAATTATGCCGGTCGTTTTCAATATAATACGAAGTACTTTTGTTGTTCGTTGTGTCCTTTATTTCCTCTGTATGTTACTTCGTAAATGAGCACCTTTTCTCTTTAAGAAGTGCCTCTTATAAACATCAATTGCAGCGAATTTTTGCTTAGTAACTGACAGCAGATCGTGGTATAGAATTCACTTTTACCGCTCTCGCTAGAGATGGACCAGGGACGCTTGGTGCCATGTTGCCTGCGGTCAAATGGCGTTCTTTAGAAAAGCTTCAGTAATTGACCGACCAAAGATTGACCTATCAGAGTTGGCAGACGACGGCGCACTCAAAAATTCATCTGTGTTAGCATCGGCTTTCGCTAGTTTCGACGGACAAAACATCGAGCGCTTGTAAATCAAACGCTGATTTTCTTTGTGAAACGAGCATAGGATTCTTCCGACGGATTGGAAAATGAACTACTGAAGTAAAAAAAGTGCGATCTTCAGGCAGCCTGAATGTTAATTATACAGCATAATAACATATTAGCGTACGCTATTTGTGTTGTTTTAGCATGTGTTGTGTTGTTTAAGCATGTGTTGTGTTGTTTAAGCCATTTGTGTGTTGTTTAAGCATGTGTTGTGTTGTTTAAGCTATTTGTGTGTTGTTTAAGCATGTGTTGTGTTGTTTAAGCTATTTGTGTGTTGTTTAAGCATTTGTTCCCATGACTACCATTGAGCGAGCTTGGTAACGCTTCAAATTTATTGTACTGAATTTGTTCTATTAAACATTCATTGAAAGTAGCAGCTGTGATGACCACCAATTGAGGAGGGTGAGGAGTAAAGTGACGACGATCATTCTAGTTGATCGATCTGATGTCTGGAGATTTGGCCATGAACTATTTATTTGTCCAACGACCATGAATTTGCCTGACACTTATTGAACACCTCTTGTGATTCGATTTAATGCATGTGTTGGTTAATGAGTAGTGACGACAACAGCCTTTTTACTTCATTTACTGAGAAAATATAAACTTTGTAGGTTCCATAGATCGGTTTATGTTCTCTAGGATGATTAGTAACACGCTTTCTCATTTACGATTTGAGTAGGAATTTCTCTGCACACATTCATGCAAAGGGCCGGATCGATCGCCACTGCGCAAGTAGTTAACAGCTTAAAAGGAAAGTTCATGAAACCACACAGTTGCACTTTCATATCTGTGAAAACCAAAGTTCAAATGTTTATACCCCGTCTGAGACATTACCTAGACGATACATACCCACTTTCCTTACAGAACGAATTCTATACTTGCTTTCTGGCCACAAAAGGCGTTGCAAAAACTCTGAAATTCCTTCTGTTCTGCCAAGGGATTATGAAAAACTATTCTGAGTGATGTGTTTGTCGTTTGAGTTTGAAGTATTTTAACTTCTCCAGGCTTCGTGTCTTTACTGAGAATCAAGTAGTTTTTCCACAGTTTTGTTCTCTGCAAGAGAAATAGAAATTCCTCGGTCGGCTGATTCGTATATTCCTATTGCGGCCGCGGCGGCCCGACACTTGGTTGCGTTTTGCATTCTTCCCGGGCCGCTCACGCTGAGCTTTTATGATGCTAAAGAAAAAACACTTTTTCTGCATAATCAAAGTTTTCAGTACGAGTGCAGTGCTGTCTCCGAGCTATAAATTTGCTAAATAATACTAATAAAACAGAGATTTGGCATCACGTTATAAGAAATTAGTCATTGTTTGCTATCTCTAAATTCATAAAAAATGTCCAACAAGAATTTCAAAAATGCTACAGTGTGTAAATTCCAAGCGACTAAGCCCACTAAACCATTCAGTTTTTCATAGTTCAAACAACTGTATGAGTTATTCATAAATGTTTCAACGGGGCATCAATCTGCCTATAAGAATATATGCTAAGGCCCATGAAGAACTACAAGCCTGCTAATCTCGGACGCATTTTTAAAGCTAAAATAATATTTTGGCCGGTTAGATGTATAATTTACCAATAGACAATAAGTAATCTTGCGTATTGTGCTTTTCCAAATATTGAAATTTAGTTGTTTTACTTGTATTTGGAAATACAAATACGAGAACTTATTTTCTTCACCCATGTTTCTTCACGAGACTAAAACTGATTAGAAATTCAATTTCCCAACACCAATAGTTGGCGCCCGGTTTTTTCAGTGATCACGTTACACAAAATTTCTCACTGAAACATTTGACATATTTTCCTCAAAACTTAACTTTCCCTGACGTAAACTGTAAAGTCTATTTCCGTTGCGGCGTAAACTGAATTCACAGATCCCTGTAAAAGGCTTTGGCGGTTTTGAAGTCCTTCTTTTCACGCACTTTGACTCTAAAAACATTTGTTTAAAATATTAGAGGTGGTAACTTTTTCAATTTCAACTGCGAGTAAATGGGTTTATGTATCAACTCAAACAGACAGTTAAATAATGGTATCACACTCCGTAGATATTTATCTCGTAATCTGCGTGAATGATTGATTTTCTTCACTCACCTTTTTTACTCTTCTATACTCGATCGAGGCTAACTTTATGCTAAAAAATTATCTAATTTACTCCTGTGAATAATGAACTTTGAAAAACATACTCAAGCTTAATTGCCAAAACATTTGAGCGATACAAAAATTTTTTTTTCATGAGCTACGGCAAAAATTTATGTCAATTCTTCACTGCACGTGAGAAATCAGTGTGTTATTCAAAACAGTAGGCGAAATTAGGAAATTTATAATTACTTGCTCTGAACGATGGGTAAAATCAAGGCCTAGACATTTAAAACGAAACAGATGCTCCAAAGCTATTTTGGAACCTGTATCCGAAGTTAAAATGCATCTTCAACAGAAAAGATGTTGCAAACATTTCCTTGGTGCACTTTAAACATTACATGGTTTGACTTCCTAGCTACTTTGAATGAATTGCATGTGCACAGGATGTGAGGCAAATTATTACCAGTTATTGGAATCCATCCCGCCTCAGTGGAGAAGCTGCTCCACACGACAGCTGCACGTAGCGACGTGAGACGCGAACACGACTGGGCTGCTCTGCATCTGTCGCGCTATTCTCCAGCGTGAGCTGGGCTGAAACCTGGCGTGACATCACAAGCTTAGCTATTCTATATTTAAATCTAAATAAAAGACATGGAATTAAAAACAGTAATAAACCTTGCACACAATGAGCGTGCAGTACTGATTGTGTGTAAATTTTCTCGGAAATTGGTTGCCTTGGATACAAAAAAAAACAGTAGAAGTAAACAGGCTTTCAAATTCCTTATAGGGTCAAAATGTTTGTAATAGATGTTGGAAATAATCACCTAAACAAATACATAATTCAGAATTTCCATCCCTCTTTTAAAATGACTTCGATCGTTTATTATGTTAAAAACTTTTGAATCTCGAGTTTGAATCTTCCGAACAGTGTCATGACAGTTTCACCCCGTCAGTTGGTTTATGATCTTATTTTGAAAATAAATCATCGAAAAGAATGTGAAAATTGGCTGCGTGTCTTGACTACTCAACGATTTCAATATTCATGCACCGCTTATCCAGAGTAGGAAAAAATCATTTTAAAATCTTTAATCATAGCAAGTATATTGCATTCGTCAGCGGGAATGAGCATTGATGCCTGAAAAGAATACGTTAACCAATAAGTTGTTTGCTATTACAGTGAATGCTATGGATCATCGAAATGGGCGAGGAATCACTCCAGTAAATTGTTTACCTACTCAGCGGAAAAATTACGAGAACATCAACATAATGACGTGCATTACACTTAGCTACACAAAGGAAAGCACTACCCAACTCCAACTCCAGTGATATATATACATATATATCAGATGCTGTTTTTACGAGCTTTTTTGAAGTCATCCTTTTAGACAAGCATACGTATTTCTTTTTGATCTACTGTGCAATAGCCGCGATTCAACTGAAATGGTGCAGAAGTGAGCTTTGAGGAGTCACTATCGATGCTTCTCCTACTAACAAAGTTCTTCAAAATTTTTTTCTTTCCGTACACTGAAAGCTCAGTATCTTTATCAATCGTTTCAATTTGACTCCCGTATAGTACGGAAACTGTCACGCAATCATTAGAGTTGTTCTGCAAATCCCGTTCTTGTGGAGATGGAATGTTGAATGATAAACTTTTAGTTTTTTATGAACGTGACCATTGTCAATCATAATATACTAAAATTCAACAACCGACGATCAATCGCTAATTTTTCAACTTGAGTGAATTCATGCCAGCTTCAAATCACAACTAAATAAGTCTGCAAAACAACTTTCAAATCGTGTCGTACGAGCACATTTTATTCGCTTCTGTTATTTGTTTGTCCCGATTTTTCTGTTTTGAATTTCCCCTTACCGACGCCAGAGAATTTCCAGCCAAATTGAACTAAAGGCATCACGTTTGCATGAAGGCGTCCATTTGTTATCAGGGCAGGTCTCCGCGGTGCCATCCTTCTGTCAGCTCATATTTTCCGGGGTCCAGGAGATAAGAAGATCAAGCTTCGCGTGTCTGCAGCTCCTAGAATGCTTTGCGTAAACTTCCTGGACTCGGAAACAGATGTTCATGTAATAAAGTCAACGAAGATATCAAAATATTTTTAAGAGTATGAACGTCTATATTCGCTGCAGCACAGCCTTCGTGTATCGAAAATTGAATTGAATCTGTACTGTATATTAAATCAAATGTTAATAAGTGAGGAATTCATGAGTTAATTAAATAACAACCAAGGGTAGAATATTGAATTGGTTTGAAGCAATAAATGGATTTATTCAATAGAGTTGGTACCAAACTCAGTTGTGTAGGTTATGGTTCAGAGCCAAATTATCTACTTAGATCATATGAGCCGCACAACATTACAGCAACTATGTTAATTTTCATAAGAGTCACTTCTATTAAAGAGTAAAGAGTCACTTCTATTACAGAAGCAAATGATAGATAATAAACATCCCAGTGTTCGAAAAATAGCAATCCACAGGTGCACACGAAAATATATCCGCAATCCGGTATCTCCCCACGTACACACGTACACCTACCCAGGATCTTTTATCAAAGTGCTTTCGACAAACAGTGTGCGTTCTTCAGTTGTTGTTATCAGATACTGTATACAAAAAATAAGACTTGCCGTGTGGACTGTGACTTTTTAATCGTTGTGTGTGTGAATGGAGTGAGATATGTGTATTTACAATCAATTCGTAGGCGAGCAATTTTAACCGAATGTTTCTCCTCATCTTCTACACAGTAAATTGCGAAATGGGTGTAGTAAATGTCAAACATTTATTACAAAGTTTAACAACTGATGCACCTCTTGAAAATGTTCTTAGAACTGCAGAAATTGATATTAGAAGCGGTCCAACCAAAGAACTGACAAAGAAGCCGACAGCTTATAATTACTTTTAGAAAATAAGATAGGAGAATCTACTGCCTACAACAGCAGCATTGAATTTGTGAGAGATTACTCAACAAATTTTACCTTCGGGTTACAAAGGAAAGCCTAAATCGAATGCAATTCATTTACATTTATGAATGAAATGATGTATTAAAATAAAATGTAATGTTTATCAACATACTTTAAAGCAAAGATTTCAATAAATGATGAGCATGAAGCTTGTAAATTATATTTTCTTATGTGTAAAAAATGAATAGAAAAAACTCAGGGCTGTGCCTTCAACGTAACTCATGAAAACCTTTCGCTTGCTGGCTGGAACTGAGTGCTGCGGGACTACTGAAGTTTTTGTTAAGTGTTCGTTGAGCATTTTTTTACCCCAAACTCTCATTTTTGAGGATGATCAAGATTCAAAAATAGTCGACAGACTGCTCAACTTCCTAGAGGGTCAGGAAGCTGGAGGATATTCGCCAAAAAGGAAAAATATTTTTCCCTTGATTAAGCAGAACTGTTTTTATCAGAGTCAGTTAATTGCTACACAATCTGCCCTGTTTTTCGGAGAGAAAAGTTGATTCTGCTTCATGTTTGTTTCGAATAATTGAAGCTTTCAGTAAGTGTTTCGAATTATGGCAAATAAATTTTACTTCAGCAACTGATCGTTTTCTAATTATGTCTATTTAATTTGAGAGCAGCAACATCGTAATCAATCATCATCGGGCATCAACATTGTAGTCGATTTCACTCAATACAGGGAGAACGGTCGAAATTCTGCCCACAAAATTAATAAATTTTTTGTGGTGCATTAACTTCCTCATTTTCTAGAAAATTGAAGTTTGTGGTTGTCACTCTCAGCAAATTCAAGAAAAGAAAGAATTACTAAAAAGTTACAAGCACAAGCTCAACTATCATGTAATTTGAAAAACTTGAATAATATGATCATATCGGATTTGTTTAACAAATAAATAAGCGAAAGCCACTAGGCCCTTAAATTAATAAGCATGTATACATTAATAGGGCCAAAAAAATTCCATATTTGAAATACGAGATGCCATCCTTAGGATTGAGTCTCATAACATTAATTCCGACACAAACCAACAAACAAATTATCTTCTTCTAGTCATGAATTGTGGTAACTTTCCAATGCCGCCTCATTTGAATCTTGGAAGTTGCTTCGGGGTTAATCAGAACCCAGTTTTTATAACCGTTGTGTGGTGATAAACGAGCAGCTCCCTATTGATTTTCGTGTAACCTTCCATTGCAGTTTAAATTATGATTTTCTTTTGGTTTTTACATTTCGATCCATGTTTCACTCTCTCGAGAAACTTTGACATTTTTCAAAAAATTTGCCTTGTCACAAATTCAATGCTTTGCGCACAAGTTTTTGCGTTTTTCGTTGCCGTTCAACTTGGCCGTAATATCAACAATTAAATTCAGTATTTTGCTTCTCTTTTAATGGTATCATTTGAAAACCGTACCTCCGAATTTATGGTATTCCTTTGAAGCATAAGTAAAAAACGAAATTTTTCAATCTACCTTTCCACTTAGAATCAAAATTTCTTCTCGGATAAATGTTCCTCACAGAAAGTCCTCTACTGACAGTTGGGGCAGCCCCTGACTCCGGATCTTTGCCAGGCTCAAGAAGCAGGAGTGAAACAGCACTGAGCAATGAACATCTGACTTCTTGGTCACAGAGATGCTCTTCAATAGAAGTGCTTCTCTCATTCTAATAAGTAGAACCAGGCATTGAAGGCATCAATGTTACACAGCATCCTGATTCTAATATTGTCATTCTCATCACTTTTCGAGCTTTTTTCTTACTGCTGATTCACCCTTTGTTTTGCCTTGGTAATAGTTATATTAAATGAATTTCGGATATTTTTGCAAGCAGAAATAAAAAAAAATGTATCCAAACACTGCTCTACACACCGTTGAAAAATAATTATTGCTCACTTGTTCGTTAATTTGAAGAGTACGAAATTATGACAATTGAATAAATAAGAAGAGACTCATTTTGAATTAATCATCTTGGTTTATCAAAAACAATTTAAGGTGATAACTTTCAGGAAAACAGAAATTTGAGTGTATACCAGAATAAAATAAAATTACAATTTGGAATGAAAAATTATAATCGACTACACGCATTGGAATGGGTCAGTCGTTGAAATTTCAAAATACTTTTGTTTTCCCTTTCATTCTTTCGTCATCAAACTCCAAGCTCTTGAGAGTTTGATGCACGTTCCTTCCAGTTTCATAGCAAAATATGGGATATGTTTAGTATTTTGTAGAGAGTCAGAATATATGTTCGGTCTCGAGTTGAATGACACCTCGCATTTCTGTTTAGGGCATTATACTTCAGTTCCTTCTTTCTAGTTCTTGCCATAATCTCATTTTAAATCCTAACCTCATGAATTATTGTGTTATCTTCTGTTAAAAAAACACTCGACTGTTATCTCTTCATCAGAGAGGAATAATTCTGCGCACCATCTGTTACCTCTGCGTCGAGTTGTAATCCGTTTTAATCATTCTTTCAATTATGTTTATAAGTCATTACTCCCGCCCTTTAAGTCGCACTCTTAAACCCTGTAGCACAGGGTTGATGTAGCAAACATAACTGAAAGTACACACATAAATCCCTTCTTTATTTTGATGTTAAAGTCACCTACAGCTGTATTCAGAGCTACACTTGACGATATTCTGGTTTGAAAGCTCGTAAACATGGTTCTGACCAATTAATAATCTCCTTGAGTGAATTGAAGCATGTCCTCAGTTGGAAAATTCTAAACCTGTGCAAACCCCAGCTTGTCAAACGCGAGCAGGTGTTCACGACCCTACTCTACTGAAAGGTCAATGAAACCATCATTCCTTGCTCGTCAATTATATTCAACGGAAATAATATCGTTTGAAAGTTTCACGAGAGAAATATAAATTTGGAAACATAACAGGGAAACTTTTCGCGTAAGCCTTGAGCTTCTCTCACTCAACATTCCGCTCGCCCTAGCATTCAACAAATTACCATACTGGCTCCTACCATCAAATATTTTTGAATGAAAAATAGGTATATGAAATGCTTTTCACAAATAAATACATAGCTCTCCTTTTTTTGAGGCGTTGAACTGCATGAATGTATTTTTAGAATAATTTAGAGATATCTGGCTCTACTACGCTATTAATTTACAATTTGGGTAATCGTGTTCAGTTTAGGGCATCTTTTTGCTACCCATAAATACTGGACAGGAATTTTTATAGTGTTCAGAGAATTCTTTCCAGCCGTAAGCTAGCGTATTTCTCTAAATGCAATAAATTTCCTTTTTTACTCCTGAAACGAAGAGTAACAACATTCGAGCTGCATGAGCAATGCTGGCGCCTAAATTGCCAGCCTGCTGACATGCACTTCGTAAGCTCATAAAGAAATTCTCTCAGTCAGGACATGCATTCAGAGTAGCAGCTGAGCCTCCTCTCTGGTGCACGACTAGCGACGTTATCTATCTGCGCCGCCTTGCAGAGGCACCGAAATGCCTCAACTTGCTAGTTGCGCCTTAGCGATGATATTAGTTGATTCTTCATTATTCCTGATAGCAATCCGGCGCCGGTGCTATATTGAGCGTATTGGAAAGATAAGTTTCTCGAAAATTTGACGTTACTGATCGGCTTTTTGCTCTCAGATGCTGGGATTGTTTCTATCTTGTTTTTACGATTTGTGATTACACTTTTCATTTTTCAATTTTACAATTTCTCATCTTTAAAGTTTGAAGCAATTATTTAAAGTTGCTAATGCATCAAATGGAAAGATCAGTAACTTTATTCGTTTACTCAGGTTTGGATTACTGCCATTAAAAAATTTGGAATGTCAAGAAAAGTTCTTAAAATTCCAATTTAAAATAAATCTGTACGTTTGTTTCCATCAGTAAATTTCATTTTCGTTACCATCGTATGAAATTTGGAGACGTACTGTTGGCGTAGTGTGCTAAAAAATATTCTTCTGCTTCCCTAAAAATTGTTTTCCATTAAAGGTTCAGGTGTTCTCAAATCAAATACCTTCTCACCCAGCTTGAGTCGGAAAATATCGAATTCCCTAAACGTTCCTCTTCAATGCCCTCGTTTTTCACCCTCTCACCTACTTTGATACTTAATTTTATTCCACAGTATATTCTATTCACCAGAATGGGTTACATCAAACTTCGAATCAAGAAAAGACGCCCTCACTCAATTAAAGCAAGGAAAGTCAGTGATGCATGCAACCACAGACCTGCAGGTGACAAGGATGGTCATTCATCATCTGAAAAGGCATACACCTGGACACCTGCTGTTTCTTATCGCCGAAAAAGCAGGGCTGAGTGACTCCCTAAAAGACTTTTTTCGCACTGACAAGATCATTGTACGAAAAGTGACATGAGGTCCAGTTACAGCCAAAAGACCTGCTCTACACAAAAAAGTCATTGTAAGGTCGAAGGGTCTTAAAATCTACTAGAAGGTTTACGAGGAAATGAAAAAGAAACAAGGATTGGACTCGAAAGCGATGGAAAAAGGATAAAGTCAGCGTTGAATAGTATTCATGTCAGTCAGGAGCGCCTATAATTGTCGTTCGCCGCATGCGATTGAAACAATAAAACACCAAAAATTTTGTGATCACTCTAGAGATAATAAGAGCACCGGGGGATTTTATCGGAGACCTATGTCCGAAACTCTTCAGTGATTGACCTCTGTAGAATCGATGATAAAATAAAAAATTCGAAAGGTTCTCACAAGGTACATAGCACAACTTTCAAAGAAGATACTCCGGCTGCATGATCTGTCGAGTTTTCTTCGAAACATAAATTATGATGTTGGCAAATTTCACATCTTGAAAAATTTTTTCTACATAAAATACTCTGAAAGGCACCACGGAGGTTGTGCAGTACTAAAGTAGTAAGTGGAAAATACTCAACAAAATACAGTTCGAGGATAAAAGTTTTGAATTGCCTTCTCTCAACTTGCATTCTGTTCTAATGGGTGATCAAACATGTGTGACAATTTTGAATAGTACAAAATTTGGAGAACTAAACAACTAACATCGCCAACGTTTTCCAGCTCTCTACATAGGGAGGTTTCATTATTCCGTAGATATGGGAATGGATGCATGGATCTGTGTTGCAGTCTTTGTGTCATTTAATATCACTCGATATTGAAAATGGCTGCACATGCACATCAGAAAAAAAGTTCAGCTTCAGGAAAGATTCTCACTTCTCTGCCGAAGAATCCAAGTTCATCATTCTGATGTATGGAGAAATTAAGTATACGGCAGCAGTGAAGAGGGTTTTAGGAACAAAGTTCTACCCGAAAAATCCTCGTAAGGTTCCAAACCAAAAGGATTTTCAACGAGTCATCGGAAATTTCAAGAAGAACCTGTCGATGACTCGTTATTTACAATCTATATACTCCATCTGTTAAAAAATAACCTCTCTTAGGATTTGGTAGAAAGAATTACATCAATTTTTTATCATGATACGAGGTCTAATCTATTTATTTTCGTAAATTCATGGTAGCAAACTTGTATTAATGAAAAACGTTTATTGGACAAGCAAAACTCGGATTATAGTGTTTCACTGGTTTGAATCGAATTGCGTTAAAAAAGAATTTAGCCTTGGTTTAACCCCTGGAATGGAATGAATTTAATTTTTAGGTGACTAGGTCATGCTTATTTCCGGATTAGATGGACGTAACGTTAAACATCCCTGATTTGGAAACTTGAATTGTATTCTTGATGCTACTGGACATATAAACGATTTTCTGAGGTGAGCATTTTAAACTTTGTGAAGCTGAAATATCTACACTTGTGTACATCAATTTTCTCTCGTTTACCCACTAATACATTAATAATCACCTCCTTTCTTTCTTATGATGGCGTTTCCTTCGAGAGCATTGAAAGTTTCCGCATCTCTACATCGAATTTCTTACGAGCCCTCTGCGAAGACCTTACACTTAGCCTGCATAGCGCAGTCGATTATGAAACTACAATGAGGTTCATTTGATATCTATGTGTGGAAATTTTGTGGTTATTTTCAACTTCTAAGCGGCACCAATCTAGCACCGTATTTCTACTTTATCTAATGTACATACCTACAACTGTGTGTTATTATTGGGAATATCAAGAGAATGAGACACCTAAACTCTTTTTTGTTATTCTAAGACAGTAATTTGATTTTTTTATAAGCCTGAAGAAAACTTGTAAACTAGGTCATTTTTTAATCTTGTAGGCCATTTCTTTATTTTATCTTTTAAGTACCCTGAGCAATACAGTCGTCAGTTCGATGGAAAAAGATAAAGTGTTTCATTTTTTATGAAAAAGAGCTTCCCGAATGTCATG
>JACJUY010001559.1:117585-131701 GCA_014220935.1 Platorchestia sp. MABIK
GATTGGCAATAAGAGAAAATTCTTAGAATTACCAGAAGTTCATGGAATAACTTTTATCCCTCAGCATTTTACCTCATAATATTGTAGTGTAAGACGAGCAGCACATTCATTACGACTGCACCGTTCGTGTGTACCTTCTTTCTTTGTAGGAACGTATTTCCTTCACATCTCTCATCTCATGGACTCATATTTTCAAAGGAATAAATATCATTCTCAGTATATGAATGTAAAACACCTTTTTTGATTAGAAAGGAAACACCTTCATTGATTGCTCTAAAAGTGTAATTTAAAAATCTTTCTTTAGTCGCTTAACCTTAAAGAGGATCGAGGAGGAGTGATTAAAGTGCACGCTCAGGTGCATGAGGGTCACCTCTCCAACCTTTTCTTTTCCGTTACACCGTCTGCTACAATCACCAGAGAGCAGCGTTTTGATGAAAATTCTTCGGGCAATGAAATGGGATGAAACCAAAAACCATTTCGATCAAAGTGTGATGCTTAACCCCAATTGCTAAAAAAACGCTCTCACCTTTTGTAGTATTTTATGCTTTTGAATTTGATGACAAAACCCCTTTTCTTCAATTGCTCAGCAGTTAATGGTCAATTTTTGAATGATTTTTGGGAGTTTTAGAGAAGTTATTACCCTGGGAGGGGTGCGATCTTCTCTCAGTCGTTTCTCACAGTCGACTTGCAGAAGAGATGCAGAAGAGTTAATGTATTCAAACCCTCCTGTTTGTATTATAAAATAACTTTTAAATGTGTCTTTTCATTTCTTGGTGTACGATATAAAATTAACATCAAAGTGTTCGCTGCTCACACGCTGTAGCAAGCGTGAACGGGCCAAATGCACTTGCAGACTGGAGTATCCCCAGTGGAGCAAGTTTTATAGCAGACCGCACACCGAGAGCTGCTATCCTCCAGATCTCATGTAGTGTGTCTGTCTGAGAGCCTTCTTTTGCGATGTCTTTTACGCATGGTTCGAGTCGACCGGTCCCCATCTCATCACCATAATCCTTTGGTGTCCACATGCCTGGCAGAATGGCTCACTGAACCAGACACGAGCCTGCAAAGTGCTAAATACGGGTGCCTTCAGGATACCAGAAAATGTGAACTCAGCATTTGGAGAACGAATCGCTTTGTCCAAAAATGTAAAGGAAAAGTTCATCAGGGGTTCGTTGGACGTTGAATAAAGCTGCTGCAGAAACTTAGCTTGAAGAACTTCCACAAACGACGATACTTTTTGTGTAATTAGTTTCATCTTTTGAATAACTTGAGAATTTAATGGATAAGAGCTCACGTTTGTTTCAGAAATTTATTCAGGTTATTTCATCATTCATAATTGTTAGGTTATGGTTTCATTTTAGAGTGAAATAGGATTGAATTAAATTCCCTTATTTTAGCTTGATCGTACAGGTTGATGAAAAATTAGGTAATAATATATGATTCGCTTAACCAGCAGTGATTTTGTAGTTTTTAGTTTATAATTATTAATGATAAGAGAAAATGAGCGTCGTTAACTGCTGAATATCATGTTGACAGATTTTTTAAGGTTCTGTCAATTTATCGGCGCAAAGTTTTTCGATCACATACAACATTTGTCATTTATTTCATGACTTTATGTTCACATCCTGGGCTTCTATTTTCAATATTAACTATTTCGTTTTTGTAACCTATGTACCGGATAGAATTTTCAAGGTGCCATTATACAATTAGAAAAATTTATTGTGAATACTCCAAACGTATTTTCTTCCTGTACGCAGCATGTGCAGTATACTCTTTCTCGTACAATATTCGTCAGGTTTATCAGATATCATACCTGTTTAAATCAAATAGACTATGCATTCCATCCCTTGAAAGAATTGATTATTACATCAATTTTTCTAATCCAACTACAAATTCCACACTTCTGAAACTTAATAAAAATTAGACAAATACTTGCAATAATTCTTATTTCCAGCATTAGAAATGAGACTTCAACAGAAATTCAGCAATATTTATGTTTACCAGACAATACAGCTGATGGAAAATGAGAAGTGTTTTACAACTTAGCTTCGAGAAAGAAGGCATAGCATGATAAAATTCCTCAAATTAATTGCCCGGTGACTAAATGCATTCTTTTTAAATGAAAGTTAATTTCAAGGCAGTTCCTTGGGCTAGGAAAAAGAAGCGGTAACTTTGAGCTCAATCCACTGAAAAGTTTTGAGCAGTAATCATGCAAAATAAAACCGCATACATTTGAGTAACTCTGTCTACCGTCGTGCTTTTCACAATAACGAGCGTGAGATATTGATTACCGATACTTCTCTTCAATATCGTTGGGATAAAGCTCATCTTTTCCGCATTCTTGATGGCAATCTATCAATTCCGATTCATAAATGGGCATTTTGGAATGCAGAAAAGTCTGTTGGGAGAGCCGACTTTAAAAAAGACTGCCGAGAAACCCACGTGTCATGAGAGAAAAAATGCCATCATAGAGTACATGAAAAAAACGAATCACGCATTTTGCTCTGTTCGTTTAGGCAATTTCCCAGCGTTTCACTCTTCGCATATAAAAGACAAGGTCAAAATGGTGGCTCGTATCTTTGTGGTGAAGTTAGTAGTCTGATCAGAAAGCCCTCATGAAACTTAAAAGTTACCATGTATGATGGAATTTCAGAAATAACTGTTGAATTTCGTGGGATTCCAAAGGGAAACATACTTAATGAAATAGTTGGTGTTAGACTAAGAAAGCCATTTTACATAGAACAGCCTTTCAGTTAGTAAAAACTATTCCCTAATTCCCTAAAAACGTCAGGATATCACTATAGCCAATGAACCATGAGCACTTAGTTTGCTTTCTCCTTAAGTTTATAATCTCATCATGTTTTGGTACTGCACTTGCAATATTTCCATTCCTCACTCCTAATACAAAATCAGTATAAGGCGGATTAAGTTTCTTCAAAATAAGGTCCACATCAACTCGATCAAACGCAAAAATGCTAGGTGAGTCCGTTATCCCCCCTAAAATGTGCTTAAAGCTTGACGTTTTGTGCGGAATTATTCCTCGACATCCCTGACAAGGATTCAATCTTCTCAAGCTCTGGCATAACGATGCTCACTTTTTTTCTGACCCAGAACTTTGCAGGTAAGCAACTGCAGTGGAGAGTCCAAATCATAGTCCTTACGGTGTGCACCTCGACCTAGCTGGTAGATCAGAGACTTTACTCGCCAATCTCCTTCTAAGTAATGGCCCAACTAATGACAATAAATAGTGAAAACACTTCAGTTTTATCTTTTTCCCGATTGCGAATGTCTTTTCATTGTCCGAATTATTCCTTAAATAACTGTCGTTTTAATTCTACATCTGATGGCTACACTCTTTTGTTTTTTAACGCTTTATCAATGGACGATGCAAACATTTATTCTAGCAATATTCAGCTTATATCCAAACACAGCTTTGGCAAGCAAAGATAAATTTAAACATTTGTAATTACTTGCAAAAAATTTTATTCAAAATAGCATTTCGCTCTACTCATGCTTCTCGATTACGATTCAAAGTATTCGTGAAGTAATGAGATCCGCTCCTCTCATTTGCTGGAAGTTGCGCTGTCCAAAACTAAGACGAGAATATACCACGTGTTTTCATCGTGCACTTTTAAAACGACTAGCTGTAAAGAAACGCTAATGAAAACCTAGTGTTGCTTCTCAACTAAGTAACCAAGCTTTTAGCTTGTTTGAAGTGCTTGTATTTATGTTTAGTGAGCATGCTTGTGATGTGCTAAAACAATGGCATGAAGGCCATTGCCCGTCAGACAACTGCCTCTGAACATTTGCCACCGAACAACTGCCGCCAAACAACTGCCATCCTGGACTACAGTTTCCTTAGAAAATTATCGGACAGACAAAAGAGCCGGTGTAACAATTGCCCGTAAATGTAAGTTTATATTGTGTGTAGCCAAACTCGCCTAACGTAGCCTATGCTAACCTAACCTAACTTAGCCCAGCATAGCCTAACCACACCGTGCCAATCCTCACCGAACTTCTCCTAATTTAATCACATTATCTAACCTAACCTCTACTAATTGAAGTTTACCTAGATTAAACTAATTTAATTCAACTAAGTCTAATTTAGCCTAATTCAATTTAACATATTAATTAGAAATTTGTGTTTGAATGCTGTTATTCCTACTTTATTAAAGGAAGATTTTGAACAAATGATTTAATCATTATGAATTTGAAATTAAATTTACCCAAAGTAATATCAGGGGAATAAATGCTCATATTTGAAACTCATTGTTTGAATAATCAGCAACCATCGGGGTTAATGGTCTGGAGAGCAATAATCTAACGAATACAGTTATCCGGAGAAGAAATTGTCCTGCTACACTACACTACACATTCCTAGATTTTCTGTACCATCAAAGGGAACTCTCGAAATTTTGATCCATGAGTTGTAGATGTGGTTTCCTTTGAGTTCCTAGCATTAATGCCGCCTCCCTTTAGGGTTCGGTTTATACGTGAATACGTGCACTTTTAGCAAAGTTGGACATAGCTGGCTTGGCTCAGTTGCAAGTTACAGATGGTGGACTCGGTGGTTTATTTCGCGCGAAATAACTTCACATTTATAGCAGATAATTAAGGAGCCAGGACATCCGATTTTCAATATGAAAGTCTTACCTCTGGGCCACGACAGTTTACAAATGCCAAAGAATATTTTCTCTCAACTGTTGCAAAACATTTTGAGAATATTCAGGCCAGTAAAGGAATCCAAATTTCACTCTTAAGTATTGCTATAAGAACTGCTTGTTTAAGCAATTTTCAAATAGGTTGCTGCATTGCACGTGGCACGGTGCAGTATTTTCAGTAAGATTGCGTCTCACCAACTCTCCGCTCGAACTATGCTCATAATCTAAACACACACCAACCAGTTTGCTCTCCAATATTTACGCAGTCAAAATGTTCTTTTCAGAAGCACAAAAACTTCAAGAAATTTTTGCACGCTGCTCTGAAGCAAAAATAATGAAATTCTTCAAAGCCTCAAATCACAGAAATGTTTTCAATGAAATTCTTGCAATGTTATTTTTCTATTACAATTTTCACTTCGTATGACTATTGTTGGGGCCTTTATTGTTTTCCAGCAATATGAGGATATTTAATCTGAAGATCAATGTTGTGTGCTATCACATATGTAGGTATTTCTTAAATTTTTTCAATCACCTTTGGTTTATTTACCTTTGAACAAGTAGAATCTTCGTAAGGTTGAATTTATGATGACGTCGACAAAATTTTGCTCTACTCCAAGTGCTTAATTTTACTAAATTTTTAGAACTTAACTCTTTAAGTGAAGGGTTTTTTATTAAATATCTTCTTCAATAGATTACATCAAAACTAGGGAGCACCATACAGAACAGATTTTCCCTGACAAAACCGGCCAATTATTTATATATAAAACTAGGTGAATGTAACTTTCGACCTGACTTGCACCGCGCCCGCCTCGTCGTTCCCCAAGGCTGAGGTACAACACTCGCACAGCATCCCGCACCCGCAAGCTGTGTGCGGCTGCTGCTGCTCAGGCAACCGTGCGGTGACCCTACCGGGCAGACCACGGCGGCATTGCAGCACTCCGCCGTGGTCTTCTATTCAATGAGCAGCATAATTATTTAACTGCGTTCTAATATTGAACTGTCTGTCGCAAATTCTATACGCTACGTTTAGATTTGAGTTTGCACTTGTGTAGGAAACGGGAAATAATACGTAAAGTTTTTCACGAGAAGTTTTATATTAATTACAACTGTTGAGAGCGAACTTCAGTGAAGCTCCGAGTAAAATTGGATTTTTAATTCAACAGCTTTCACGAATAGCAAAAAGTGGTTTTGTAGCGAATTGAGGATCATTAATTGCTTTAAAATCAAATTGTTATAAAATCAGAGCAAAAATACTTTCGCGCAATTTCTAACAGTAATATATTTTAATTCAACGTCTAATTTAACATCCGTGATAAATTATTAATTATCGCTCAGAGCAGAGCAGTTGCTTCATATTTAAGCTCTTTCTCGCGCATAATTTTCGTGATCGTTTCACGTTACCAAAAAGTAGTCGCTAACTCAAAAATTTATATATGTTCTAATGAACGATGAACGATGCTCAAAACGTGCACTGCATTAGTTCCAAATGTACGTAAAACTCGTTTCTTATAATCATGATTTTCAGAATTTTTGTGACGGACTGGACATTAAGCTTGCCATTTCCTAATTTTTTCGTACAGGCTTAAGGGCTGAACATAATCGAGTGCGTTGCTGAGTTAAATGCACAAATATCAGAGGCAGTGATCTTGGCTCAATCAGGGTCTTTATTTTTTATTTCATTTGACTAAACATTTCGCCGGCCAAATTTTGTTCACACCCATACAGTATCTCATACACCCACGCCTCTCATTCATGACCTCTGAACACAAGGGGATACGGGAATTGTTTTAAGCTGAGATGAATAATGAGTACAGTGAACAGTACAACACCCGAGCGCAGCCACCAGGAATATTACAGGAACAGATCCTCTGCTCCAGCGTCCGCGTCTCAATGCTTCTGCTGCCCTGCGGCGTCATTTCGGGCATGTGAGACGGACTGCCACTGCGTGCTGCAGACGGCTGCCACTCCAGTCGCGCGCTGCCACCGCTTGTGTGAGGTGTGTTCACTCTGCTCTGCTGTCCTCACGGAGACGCGTTTGTTACGCTCGCTGCAAGTAAGGGAGTGGCTGTGTTTGGTGCATGCTCAAGTAAATAATTTCACTAGTTATTATATAAAATGTTACTTTTTACGTAATAGCAATGTTATGGCATGAGTGCTGTTCTCTAAAATTGGTACTCTAAGACTTAATCCAATTCAGCAATATTTTGGACGTCAAAACAAAATTATGTTAGTCTAATATCATGGATTTTAGCACTAGTCCAGCCTGCCCAGCTAACAACACCGAGCGCAATGCTCCATCTCTCTCAAATTAACAGTGCAACGCTCAGTGAGAGGAAAAAAGAGAGAAATGTTCAACGAAAAAGAATGAAAATCACTTGAGTATAGTAACAGAATGAATCTGGAGCGCAGAAAATGAGGCATTCTATGTACAATTCTCTGTTATTGGGTTGCAATTATATGAGAATAATGATGTGATCTGCTGCATGCTGCTCCTCCTTCCAGCGTTTGGGCAACTCTGGTGCAGAGGCCAACTCACGTGGCAGGGAGCGAGCTCTCGTTTTTTTGGCGAGCAGCGGCGCTGCTTCTCTCTGAAGTTGAACTGTTTGATTGAGGCTTAATGTTTTTCTTCCAAGATGCATGTGAAGATTAATGTCTCAAGTTCCTTCAATTTGGCTCGTGTATCAGAGTAGCGGTAAATTGGCAAACTCTTAGCAATGAAAAATCGTGGTGAATGCAGCCTGTCGATTATTTTGTTCGCCGTAGATCCTATCAAATAATTTTTGTAACTATAAAATCGTTTATCATGACTTCAGCCGGTAGCTCGCTTCAAGATGTATCCAGGCAATACACTGCTCGAGACACAACAAGGGTTTCGGTTAGGAAAATGTTGTGAAAAATTGATTGAAGACTGCGATCTTATCGGACGTACAATATCGCAAATACATTCCCGTCGCGCAGTCTATGAGCCGTGCTGCTGGACGGGTTCAGTTTTATTCCCATCACTGTCCCTCATGCCATCTTATTTTGCTTGTTAGATCAAATATTCGAACTAATTTCGAAATTAAATTTATTTCGAGACACGGGAGAATTTTGGTGTGAAAACTCTACGGAAATTACTACGCACATTTAACTTACTCCGGAATTTGTTTTCAAACTTCAAATCCTCATCTCCGCGATCGTATTACTAGGGGGTTTCACTCCCTCTAGTTCCAATATTATTCCCCTTTTAAACCGCAATTTTTGCTTTGAAAGACTGAAGTACACCTCGTTTTTACCGAAGCTAAGCTGTGCTTCAACTATTCGCTTTAAATTATGGTCTTTTTAAAGCTTAGTCCTGTTCCAAGACAACCACAAAACATTAAATCTATTCCATTTTAATAATGCACCATTCATATTTTGATTTAGGGATTTTTAAAGTATTTAGCGTAATAAGTGCATGAAAAAGATACTTGTTCGCACTGTTCTATAGTAGTGCAGTAACCGACCAATTCTGCGGTGGTCAAAAACTATTAAACCTTTTAAATCACTGCAACATCCCAGAAATAAGTGTCTGTAGTTAGCATCTTAAGTCAGTTTCTATGATCACACTGTTTACATACCTAAAAAAATATCATACTAAGTTTCCAAAATTGGTTCCTAATGTTTGAAAACCAGCATCATTTTTTTACATACTCCGCAAACATTGGGTTTTACCATTTCCCAATTTTTTAACTAGTCTCCTCTGAAGATTTACTGTCGTTTTTCGTGTACCTATTTTCTTTATAATGGCCCAGTATTTTTTCACATAAGTACACATAAGCATTGTACTTGTATCTTTGTACATAAGCATTGTGCACTTTCTTCACACATCACCTCTTCGCATTTAACTTTTTCATGTTTCATGTCTTCTTTAAAATTTATGCGTTACACATTTCATGCTTTTCACACTTGATGTCGGTTTTGCGCTTTGCATTTTTATCAGATTTAGCATCTACTCCTGACTTAGTCTGATTCATCCTATGCAGATATATGCTAAATTTGAGCCGTCGTCAGCAGTCTGCACTTCCACCTGAGCTGTGTTGTCATGCAACAACCAGTGCAATTACTGTATATCTTTACCTACCAGACTGTCTTGCTACTTCCTGCCGCCACCATACATTGTCGGGCTGCTCAACAAAAACGTTTCTTGTGAAAGAAAAACATTTCTCCCTCTCTCTAGTTCGTGTTTTATGACTTTGCGGGTCGCTCAAAACATTCTGTCCAATATTGTGAACTATTCTTTTCTCACTTTTTTTTCGAAGAGGCCCGCGGTTGAATAATCGATGCGATTCTTTACGGGGGCATGGAGCCGTAACGGGCAGGTTTCGCGTGGGCTGCGAAGATACATTACTGCACCAATATTTGAAATCAAAGAAAGCACATTCTACCGTGAGGGTTATTCCAATTTTTCGGTTACACAACAAAGGTGAGTTATTGCCCCACCACATTCCTTAACTTCAATTCTGTCAAGAATGCTGCGTCGTGATATTTATTTTTTGAGTCCTAGAAGACTTGTTTTAGCACATCGAAAAACTTTCTGACAACACTCGTCTTCAGTAAATCTACTAAACTCACTCTTTCCTGCTATCATTGGATGCAACGGCACACTTGCTCGTACTGTTTGATAAATTTAAACACCATTGTATTTTCATGTCACTAGTGACATGAAATGCGGAAGTACCCTGAGCAGAGACTTGTGGATGCGGAATTCAATGTTGTTATCAGTGTAAGCAATTCCCAAGTGGCTCATCAATCATAAAAGCTCTAGGCCTTAAATTAAATTTCAAATTACTCTGGAATAGCTAAAAAGCTTTTTAAGCTGTATTTTAGGTTGTACTGATTTTCATTTCATTCAAATTTGTTTAATATTTTCCAACAAGAATGATAACATGAAGATTAAAAACCAATGTATCGACATTTCATGTTTGTACTTTATTGGAAATAAATGTTTTTCTTTCTTTCTTTCTTTTCTTGACTGTCTGCAAAGAGTCCATCATCCTCTGACGCCACAACGAGCAGGATTAAAGTTTCTGCAGCCGTACGACCATTAAGAAGTTGTTGCTTTGGTTGCCTCTGTAAGTTCAGAGCTTCTTTTCGTTCTTTGTTCACGATGGTTTTAAAATCGATAATAAAGCCGACACCCACACCGTCATGACCCGCACTGCCAAGGAAGCTAAGCAACACTTAAGAGACTGAAAACGAGCCGTTAAGTGCGCAAAAGAGCGCGCTCTCTCGCGTGCAACAGGACGCAGCCACGTAAAGGATCAGCCTTCTAAGCTGTCGGCCAGAGGAGGTCTGGCAAATCACTTTCAGAGCTGCTCTCATCCGAATTTTTACTCACGAGTTACATAAATAGAATAATTTTTGCGTTAACTTCTTGAGATAGGTAGACAAAATTTGGCATAATGCTTAAGGTGCGAAAGGCATTTTATACATCAGAAATTATTCCTTAAGGCGATTTCTGGTACGTAATTAAAGTAAGATAAATAATTTAAATCGTAACTGATATTATAAGTCACTCTCGATGACCACGGCGTTTAAAATTATGAAATTATGGTATTGCGGTCGTTGTTTAGCGTGCAGTTAAGGAGAACATTTAACTAATAATAAATCACAGCAACTCATATTTGCCTCGTAGCAATCTATACCCACCTCTCTATCGATGATACTTCACACATGCAAAAATATTAATTTGAACAGATCACTATTCCAAACATTATTATATTCTTTATTATGCTACCTGTAATATCAAAATATTAAATTCCGCTTGAAGAATTTCTTCACTTTCCTGCCATGACTTGCCTATCAAAGCCTCGCAGCCCGTTAAGGGTGGGTTATTTCCCTTTTGACAGTTTTTTCACGTGTTTTGTTCGAGAACACTATCCTTGTTGTTTAAAATGCTGCCTTTGCCGAATCTCTGTTTCTTCTCTTTGTAACGTACTCATTTTTGAGCGTCGTAAGCTGCAAGTCTCTTAAATCTACCAGCAGCAGTTATGGTCACGCATGAACCTTCTCCACGTTAGCGCCTTTTAAAAGTGTAGGAGTATCTGAATGAAAGCACAAATATCCCCTTATATTGATGGATTGAGAATTTAGGGGCAAGATCATGTTCAATATTGGGAACAAAATAGGATAGGCTCTTCTGAATCTCGAGGTCTATGGAATGCAATCAGTCATCCGTCACTGCGTCAAACCTTTAACCTTACAATCATCAATTATTATGATACTTTCAAGCACAAAGCTCGTTTTTGAGGAAATATTTCAGCGTACACAATGCCAACATCTCAGTTCTTGGAGCTTGTCATCTGTGTTTCTATTTGGGCTTAGCAGCGTCGAGCGAACGCTCACGCCTAGCATTAGTAACTTGCCTTTGTCCGCCAACGCGCTCGAGCGGCGTGAGCCATGAGGATTAGTTGGGTTGTTTGTACTCCAATCAATTACACGCGGAGAAAAAAAAACATTTGATAAACTTGCTCTAACCTTTAGCAATAAGTTTGCTAAGGTGAAGGCTTGTTGATTGCTAAGTTTTTATGAGTCGAAAAATAACAAAAAACTGAGAAATTAGAGACAAGTTAACTCAGAGGTACACACGTCACTCGAATTTTTTTAATCTAAAAATGCACCTAAATGAAACAGCAATATCTGATCTGGTGGACGAAACTTCTTATTTTTTGGAAAATTGTGTTTTATGACTGTATAATACTGAATAAAATTTTCATTTTTTGAACCAGCAGAAGCACTTAGCAAAGTATTCACTTAAACTAAAGTTCACAGAATTTTTGTTATGAATGCATTTACTTGAGGCAATGGGCCACAAATGAAGATGTCTGATACCTCATTCGTACATGTTAGCTGGCGTTGTAAATTATTGGTTTGAAACGTAAGCGTTGTGACAAATGTGGCCTCACGTGGGAATAACCTCAATTCAGCACTGAAATCATTCGCATATTCTGGTGATGAATGAATCGGTTGAATTTTTTTATTTTTAAGTACTGGTCTCATTTACTCATTTTTTCTTGAAAAATATGAGCTGTACGGCGAAGGATATAGATAAAGCAGGCCATCGGCCTACTGGAAAATAAAATTTGAAAAAAATTATTGGAAAAAAAAATTTCGAGATTTCTCCTTTGCCGTGCTCGTTTTTAATGTTTTGAACGACTCCTTTTCCCAACTTGAAGAACTCCGGTAGCCTAGTTCACTAGTAGTGACTTAGATAGATTTTCTCTCACAACGTCAAGCGAAACCTAATCTCAACGTAGGAGTTCATTTTTAATGGAGGCGTCACTCACCATTAGAAATAAAGTAAAGCAGACGCGAGTAGTAAATCTAAAACACTAATGTAAAGCCCACGTTTCCCTGAGGCGAGAAAAACTTCTCATTTTGATCATGTCGGAGTATTGAATTCAAGGATTTAGGTCCAATGCGTTGTTGAGCAAACTTAATGGCAGTCAAATTTTCGATTAAGTCTACTTCAATAAAGAAAATTGTTTGTAGACTGTGGCTTTTGCCGCAAATTGCAACCATAACAGCTTCTGCACAATGACAGCAATAAAAAGGCCCCAATAATGCTTTATGAATGCACTTCACAGCATGAAGTACATCCAAATGCATAAAAATAGCTAAATATTCACCTTTGGGCCGCCTGTGTATTCTCCGTTGTCCAACGTTGTCCAATTAATTAAGTTGTCTCGGCAACTTATTATTTTCTACCACTCCACGCAAGTTCTCGAGAGTAACAAGGTTAGTTCAGGAACAGGATCTCCTGGTTTTCCATCTTCTACAGCAGTTCTCTGCAACGTTACACATTATTAAGATTGACCATGACGTGGGAATGTTGGCCTAATTGTAGGCCTAATTTTTAAACCATCTCGCTATTATTCTAAATTTCACATGCATTAACCAGATTATAAGTTTATAGCTTAATTCTACCACATGAGACAACTACGGTAACTTGTAAAAACGCTTAATTAGATTGCGTGATGCATGTCATTGGAAGTTCCGTTGAGTGAATTTTTTATTTCAATGTCACAAGCATGCTATTTTTTTTATTTGTGAGTCTCCCAATAAATGTTACTTCACATTTGTCTAATCTCTTCCACTAGAAGAAATTCATTTTTCAATTTGCATGAGCCGTATTAAATATTAGGTTACTCAGAAACGGTGCGCTCAGTCCTCTGATGAGATAGAAGCTTCAATTTTGATTTGCTTTTATCCTGAAGAAAGTGCGTCCGCTGATGTACTTCACACACTCACTTTCCTTTCCACACTAACTAGGATCGTTCGCCCGACACCTCATGGATTTTGCTCAGCCTTGAGCTGCTGCACGACAGCGATTATAAACCCGCGTGTCAAGGCACCCATGATCATCCTGTCTCTTCAATTGATTGTTTCTCATAGGTAATAAAATTTAATATTGTTCTACATCCGCAATGCTTCTTTCCTCTCATTTGTTTATCATACTTCATTCTTTTAGATAAAGTGTGCGCTAAAATATGAAATCAACAATACCCAAACAAATACTAGCGCATTGGACGTTTTGAAGTTAATTCTGACTTGATCTCTTTTTGGCGAAATGTTTTGCCTGTACTGCATTCTCCACCTGGCGTTGTTTTCGCACCAGCTGCAATTACTGAACGATTTTAAATAAATACATGCTTATGTCATTGCCATGTAGCATTCATCTTGCTTTCCTAAGCGTATTGTAGTTCTTTATGCCCGTTAAAGTAAGTAAAGTTGCATTCATTTGTTGTAAAATGTAACGATAAAAATGACTGTGAAAGAATTTAATTATTTCACTTAACCAGAAATGAATAGTTCCATTATTTGCGCACTACGAACTGGCTTGTTACTGTTATGCACGGCAAGGACTATCCGCTTAATCCTCAAATCCTGTCTTCGAATCAGAATGCGTCAGAATCAAACTGTACACCTTAATAAACCTCAAACTAATAAACTAGAAATTTCTAGACTGTTCTGTTACTAGTGTCCGCACATGTCCTCAAATTTCCTTCCTTTATTAATCAAGGAAGTCGTCATTTGAACACTTCCACGGCCAGCCTTTGGTGGCTTGTGCAGCTCAAAATGTGCATCTCACCCATTTCGCCTTGAACAGTTTCTGTCGCAATACTTTACGCTTCTCAAATTTTGCCAATAATTCCTCCCCTAATTCCTTGAAATTCTGCGCTCTATATTGCCTTAGATAACATGTCATGTGAAACGAGGCTAGGCTCATGGCACAACACATCGTCGTTACAAAAGAAGGGAAATAACTTTAAAGATGATAACGGAGGCTTAAAATCGAAAAAATCTAACATTGAATTGGGTCAATGAGTGGGAGACTGTACATTATATTTGTAGTCTTGTTTGATAACACTAAATCTTTTTACACTGATCAATTTTAAAATCATTTTGATTCTTTACAAATGACTCAAAATACT
>JACJUY010001560.1:9010-19287 GCA_014220935.1 Platorchestia sp. MABIK
GTTGTGTGTAGCCGACGTGTGTGTGTGTGTGTGTGTGTAGTCGACGTGTTTGCGTGTAGCCGACGTGTGTGTGTGTGTAGTCGACGTGTGTTGTGTATGGCTGCTGTGACGGGGCAACATTGTATGTAGCTTCTGAACAATACTGAGCGGCATTTTGTCGAACGTGTATCTATAATCAATCAATACCATATAATAAAACGCCAGGTGTCTCCCTAAATTTCTAAGTAATTTTTTTTTTGAGTAATTTCTTCTATGTTATTACGGTGGTAATCTCATTGAACACATTACAATGGGCATCACATTGAACACAGTACATTGGTTGGTGCGTGTGTCTGTGACGCTCACAAGGACGCTCAATGACCGTATCTGTGATACGAGTTTCACCAGTGCACAAGTACAAGAATATTTTAATGGCGGGTACTGTTGGGATGAATAAATTTGTTGGCCATCCACATCTGAAGGATGTATTTAAGGAAAATATCGAATCCCGTCGTTATTTTTGTCGGGCCGTGTACACTAGTATCTAGTAAAACATGAGTAGCTATTGCAGAATATATTGTTACATGCAGCTAGTGTATGGCATATTGGTACATGCCGCTGTTGCTTAATAAATCGGTACATGCCGCTGTTGCTTAATAAATCGGTACATGCCGCTGTTGCTTAATAAATCGGTACATGCCGCTGTTGCTTAATAAATCGGTACATGCCGCTGTTGCTTACCATAGCATCACAAGCTCACCACAAACTGCCACGAGTGAGAGTAAAGATAGCAACTTCTTTTGAATACCCTTGTTAGGCTTTCGATGAAAAAAATTGGCGTACGGAAGAACAGATAAAATGAAGCTTTACAAAACACGTTCTGGTTATAAAATATTTTCTGTGCGATGACTGTGTGCAGGTGTCTGAATATCAATGACAGATGACAATCTGTGTAAATATGAATATTTTCCCTCATTTAACCTTTTTGAAACTCACGGATACGGTGCTTGGGCATCCTTGTGAGTGTCGCAGAGACGGAAGAAGCGGACGCAAAACAAATAATTAAATAAATAAACACAAACACATGGGTATTGTTAGGTGTAAACATATATATATATAAGAGGGATTCTTTAAGGATATTGTGATAGCCACATATGATGTTATTGCGACGTTCATACTTTTGAACTGAAACACTTTTCGCAGAATTTAACCCGTTGCTTGCAATACGACCCATCGGTGGGTCGTATGAAAAATTTAACAATGTTCTGAAATGAACGGTATTTTCTGGGCCCAGCTAATGTTTGGTGTTTATAAAATTGCTAGCAACTTTTGATTTGAAATTTGAGATGAATGTTGAGCTTCAGTTGAACCATCGCAATCAACGCGTTAAAAATCATACAGAACGACAGTTTGGACAACCTGGCGTACAGGTTTTTCCATTTCAGACATCCCGGTGGGGTGTCTGGACACTCTGGACATTACGGTGAAGTGCCTGGACACTCTGGACATCCTGGTTGGGTGTCTGGATACTCTGGACATCCCGGTGGGGTGTCCGGACACTCAGCATTGCGTGCGCCGCAATCCGGACACGCAGCTGCGAATAAGACCACCTGCCCGGAGTTGTGATCTGTGGCAAATGATCGGTCACTCCAATCCTGACTGGCGGATCACATCTACACCGTGACGTCCACATTTCAGGATCTCTTTTCCGGATCGAACATCTTGCAAAAAATGTTCCGGTGTTGTTTAATTGCTTATATTCGACTGGTAGCCGCCGCAAAAAATATTCGTTGGTGTTTGTTCGAGAAAGAAATAGTAAAATGTTTTGAGTTTGATGCTGTTTTTGCGTAAGATATGTGTGGTACGTCAAACAGTTCACTTAAGAATGGCGGTTAACGTGGAAAAACAATAGATCGTTTCATGAAAGATTTTCGGTCATAAAACCAGGCTTTTAGCTTTCGCGTCTTGCCTGAGGAAGTTTCTGTTGATTGATGTCAATAGTTTTGTTGAAAGTGACGTTCTAATTATGAATGTAAGTCAATATCTAGCATAGTAATCAAGTGAACTGAACTCTCTACAATTTCAGGACATATTAAAATTTGTTCGACTCTAGTAATGTCCTGTTGCCAAATAAAATTATCTCCGTAGATTTTCAATGCGAAAAAGACCCGTACACCCAATTTTTCGAATAGATTTTATTGGCTATCCCACCAAAGGAAAATTGAGAGAACCATAGATGACATACAGCGCTAGAATATGCGTCATCTGCTGTTCCCTACCCTCTACGCCAGGGGTTCTAAAACTTTGTTCTACCAAGGATCCTTTTCATTACACAAAAAAAGGCTGAGGACCCCCTCACACGTGCACCCCTCAGGTATATATGTATATAAATTGTACGCACTGTTTCATAACATCAACAGTCACGGAAAGCAGTAAATAAATACCTGTTAATAAATACCACTTACATATATTTAAATAAATGTCACTTATTTATTTGAATTTATGTTTTTAAATAAATACCACTCATATTAATTAAAAAATAAGTACCTGTTAAAAACTACCACTGTTAAATTCGTTAAATTTTGAGACCCCTTGTCAAAGTGGCACGGACCCCTGGGGGTCTGCGGACCCCGACCCTCTACGCTTCTGTGAGACTACAGATCGGTGTGTGCTTCCTACGTGTTGCTTGACTTGCTCATCCCTGTTTTGCACTTCCCTCTAATTCTGATGCTTTGTAAGTAGCCAAGCTATCTATCCCTATATACCTTTGCCTATATGCCTTTGTTAGGTTATGTCTATATACCTTTGTTATGTCTTTATACTTTTGTTATGGTGTGCCTATATACCTTTGCCTATATGCCTATATACCTTTGCCTATATGCCTATACACCTTTGCCTATTTGCCTATATGCTTTTGCCTATATGCCTTTGTTATGTTCTGTCTATATACCTTTGTTATGCCTTTATACTTTTGCTATGGTATGCCTATATACCTTTGCCTATATGCCTATATACCTTTGCCTGTATACCTATATACCTTTGCCCAGATGCCTATATACCTTTGCCTATATGCCTATATACCTTTGCCTATATGCCTGTATACCTTTGCCTATTTGCCTATATACCTTTGCCTGTATGCCTATATACCTTTGCCCAGATGCCTATATACCTTTGCCTATATGCCTATATACCTTTGCCTATATGCCTGTATACCTTTGCCTATTTGCCTATATACCTTTGCCGGTATGCCGATATACATTTGCCCAGATGCCTATATACCTTTGCCTATATGCCTATATACCTTTGCCTATATGCCTATATACCTTTGATTATTTGCCTATATACCTTTGCCTGTATGCCGAAATACATTTGCCCAGATGCCTATATACCTTTGCCTATTTGCCTATATACCTTTGCCTGTATGCCGATATACATTTGCCCAGATGCCTATATACCTTTGCCTATTTGCCTATATACCTTTGCCTGTATGCCGATATACATTTGCCCAGATGCCTATATACCTTTGCCTATTTGCCTATACACCTTTGCCTGTGTGCCGATATACATTTGCCCAGATGCCTATATACCTTTCCCTATATGCCTGTATACCTTTGTTATGTTATGCCGATATACATTCGTTATGTAACTAACCGTTACGTTAAGTGGATTTAAATGAATACTTTTATTTTAGCATTTTATTGTCATTTTTGAGATCTCAATGATCACACGAAACGAACAGGGCCAACCTAAAGCTGGTCTCAATTAATATTACTAGCAGCAGGACCCGTGGAAATTCCACGACTAATAATATAGGAATCTAACCTTGTGTACTTTACATATCGTAAAATATTGCAGTTAGAGATCAAGACTCGGCAATAGATTTGTCACAAATATGTTTTGGACGTTAAAGTTATGATAAAAGCTTTCCTTACAATACGATTTAATTTTGTAGATTCCAAGTTACAACTACAGTAATGCAAAAGCGTTCTCAAAGTGATGCTGTAATATACCTCACCTTTAAGGAAAATATAAATTCAATGTGGTTGAAGCACTTAATCTCAAAACCGCTGAATGAAATAGTTGAATAGTGACCGATATTCCATTCACCGCTGAATGAAATAGTGATTGGATCGCACGAAAATATAGAGACTTAGGGTATCAGTGCTACAGTCATTCGCGCAGGCAATAAATGATGCAAAATGCAAATGAATGTTTTCTGGCTTCTGTTGCTTGAATTTTTGACTAAAAATATGTATAGCTAATTCAACAGCGTCGTTGCATTACCATCACCATTATCACTGAGTTAACCATCATCACAGTCGGACTAACTAATCAACTAAGTTAGTACGGAGACACAAGCAGAATTATAAAATACAGGGTGGCGCATAAGTAACGCACGCTTTTGAAGGTAAATTTTAAAGATCTATTACCGCAATATACACTGGGTATCTGTCGACAGGATACGACGTGTAAATAAACTTTAAGAGTTTCTCTATCGTTTGCAATTAACCCTATCGTTATACCTTTCATGGTTTATTTATTATTCATTTTTTAAAAGGGTGCGTTACTTATGCGCCACCCTGTAGATTGTTCTATTGTACAAGACCCGTCAAAAATGACAGGATTTGATTCTAGTCGATATAGCGTATAAATTATATAATCAAGTTGCTAAAGCGCCAAAACACTGCAATTACTTGAAAAAATGACAGTGTGCAATGAACGCATTTGGGAGCACCTGCCAATAAAATATTCTTGTACTTGTGCACTGGGGAAACTCGTATTACAGATACGGTCATTGAGCGTCCTTGTGAGCGTCACAGACACACGCACCAACCAAGCAACCAAGCAACATTTATTATTATAGGTATTTTGCTCTATTATTCAGTAGTGGGTATTTACAACTGAATTATGAATACGGTCTGTTCACGTACACATTTTCCGTAGAGTGATTCCAATAAATAAGTTGCAGAAACACCCCGACCCAAAAAAAAGAAATATCCTCAACTATGACCAACAGTCACGAATAGTGTCGAAGCAATAAAAAAATAACGACACTAATTTATATTCTCTCTACTTAAACAAACGTCCCTAGTATCATTTGCACACTTTATTTATTCCTGCCCTTTCTACTATTTTTTTTCCCCTATTCGAAAAATTTTGTGGCTGCAATGAATCTACTTTTGGTTAGCGACCGTGGCCTAGCTTATCCAGACCCAGCTTGGCCCAGCAGACCCAGCTTGGCCCACCAGGCCAGGCGTGGCCCAGCGCAGCCCAGCGTGGCCCAGCAGCAGATCCAGACCCGGCTGGCCCAGCAGCAGATCCAGACCCAGCTTACCCCAGCAGCAGACCCAGGCCCAGCAGGCGCAGCAGACCCAGTACCTCGCATGCCGGGTGCCATTTGTCCCAACACGGCCTAACGCAGCACGTCACGGCCCGATGGCCCGGCGGCGGCCCCATTTGGCGGGCCATTGTGGGGCGCCGGGCCAATGTTTGCTGTGTCGATCGCCTGCGCTGTGTAACTGGGGTAACTAATGGTCTTTGGAATTGTAACTAATGGTCCTGGGAATGGTGAATAACGGGATGGTGTATCAGAGGTAACTAATGGTCCTGGGAATGGCGACTAACGGGATGGTGTAACTGGGGTAACTAGTGGTCCTGGGAATGGTGACTAACGGGATGGTATAACTGGGGTAGCTGATGGTCCTGGGAATGGTAATTAATGGTCCTGGGAATGGTAACTAATGGTCCTAGGAATGGTGCCTAACGGGATGGTGTAACTGGTGTACATGTCACAATGTCAAGTGTACATGTCACGCGAGGAGCAACAGTAAACCAACATTTTACAAACAGTTGCCCAAACGTAGATCCACAGTAGACCCATAGTAGACCAAAAGTAAACTAAAAATTATACAAAAAAATGTTCAACAGCTGCCCAACAGAAAGCCAACAGTTGGCCAACAGTAGTGTAACAATAGACCAACAGTATATAGACCAACAGTTGTCCAACAGTAATCTAACAGTAGACCAACAGTAGATGCAACAGTAGACCCAACAGTAATCCAACAGTAGACCAACAGTAGACCAATTGTAGACCAACAGTTGCCCCAATAGTTACCCCAACAGTTGACCCAACAGTAGTCCAACAGCTACCTCAACAATTGCCCCAGCAGTTGCCCCAACAGTTGCCCTAACAGTTGCCCCAACAGTTGCCCCAACAGTTGCCCCAACAGTTGCCCCAACACTTGCCCCAACAGTAGTCCAACACTTGCCCCAACAGTTGCCCTAACAGTTACCCCAACAGTTGCCCCAACAGTTACCCCAACAGTTGCCCCAACACCCCAACAGTTGACCACCATCACCCAGCAGCCACACGGCCAGGCAGCCAGGACAGAGACAGATGGCCCCGTATATTGCATGTGCGTTGCACAATGTAAATTTGCTTAGCAATTTACACGAGAATGTCTCTAGGACGCGCTTTTTGCCACCCTCCTTGAAGACCAAGTCACGACTGCCCGCTACCTACCTACCGTCTTTTGAACTTAATTGCGTCCACGATGATCATTTTGAGACCTCCTTATAATTACGGACTCGAGATGAGGCTCGAGTGCTGCTATGGATCAGTGTCAAGCCTCCAAGTAATGGCCACTTGAAGCTTCAAAGCTCGAGATTTTAGGAACTTGTGTTCTCTACCTCGATGGTGTCCCAGCTGCCTCGCAGCTCTGCCACGGGAGACGTTGTACGCTAATCTGTGTATGCTTTGGTTGTTTATATTTCTATGTACCCGTAGAGAGCTTGTACCCATAGAGAGGTTGTACCTATAGAGAAGTTGTACCTATAGAGAAGTTGTACCCATAGAGAGCTTGTAAAGAGAGGTTGTACCCAAAGAGAGGTTGTGCCCATAGAGAGGTTGTACCCATAGAGAGCATGTAAAAAGAAGTTGTACCCATATAGAAGTCGTACCCATAGAGAGCTTGTAAAAAGAAGTTGTACCCATAGAGAGGTTTTACCCATAGAGTGGTTGTACCCATAGAGAGCTTGTAAAAAGAAGTTGTACCCATGGAGAGTTGTGAGAAGGAGAGAAGTTGTACGCTAATCTATAAATGCTTTGATTTTTTACATATCTATGTACTCATAGAACATTAATAATCGTGTTCCTTGCTTCAGTAACCTATGAATGCTTCGGTTTTTTAAATTTCTATGTACATGTAAAACTCTGATAATTTTATTTGTGTGGTTCAGCCATCTATGAATGTTTTGAATATATATATACAGTATATATAACCAATGAATCTGTAACAGTTTTGCTTCCTTGCTTGTTTTCTGCTCACTGGGTTTGTTTCTTTTTACGCTCTGTTTACCGTAATAAAGTCGGAGAAAATTTAAAACCCATGCTCTGGTTACTAACAAAGGTAACATGGAGTATTCCCACACGCTTATAGTTGGAACGATCTTCCAAGTACAAGTACGGAATACCGTATATTACATAAAAGTTGTGACACAAAGCCAACTCATTGGATTCTAAATTTTTTAAAATTCAGTGGTCGTTGTATGTAATCGACGGAAATATTTCGTCTGGAATAAGTTTGAAAATAAGTTGTACATACAAAGTGCGGCAGTCAATCCTGCATTTTCAGGCTTCTACAGCTGTATCGAAAGTGCAGGATTGACTGCCGCACCCTGCACAGACATACATGCAAAAAACATTATTTCCCGCTGTCTCTTCAGTAAATATTGACTAATGTATGCGGAAAATATATTCAGATACACGCGAAATGACCCAATTTATTACAGGTGGTCTAGTACTATAAAGACTATCAACATTGTTTGTGTTTGTGCATGGGTGTGTGGGTAAGCCAATGAGGGTATGAATCAGTTCTACTGTTCTTGAATGAGGATTAGGGTCCAAGTTTTTACAGATGTTTGTTTACTTACGTTTTAATGAATTTTTCTGTATTTTCTAAGTTCGACCTGTTTTATTATCAGCACTGAAGATGGAGTTGTAACTTTCTGAAAAGTTTGCCTTAAAAACACTAAAAAGGTTCATTTTTACATTTGTCCTTTTTCATTTAACTCGTTAGATTCTGTGAGATTCGACCTATTGGAAATTTTATAATATCAGCATTATTTAAAGAGCATAAGCCTTGAAGGAGCTTGCAGCCAGCACACAGCGTATGCTGTACGACACACACACACAACTGCACGGGAAAATGTTGTTGTAATTCTAATAAAAAGCCTTAAAAAAACTTCAAAGTTTTTTGCACGAATTGCAACCATGCACATTTTGCAGAGTGTGTTGAGTTTAAACTTCACCTTCTGAATTTTGCTAATTTACCCGTCATTACAACCACTAATTACACGTATATACATTCCGTCATTACAACCTTTGTCATTTTATATATGTATGTATAAATATATAAAAATACATACAACACTGGCCTCGAGTGTATTTTTCAAGGATACTTGGAATGCGCATCACTGCCGCCGTAACAGAAGTTCAAGTATTACTGAATAGAAACTTCACAGATACTTAAGGTACCTCAAAGACACTTAATTTAATATCGATGATACCTCAGCGAACCTCAAAATTTGCATGGAAATAGAAACATATATATGAGAACCTAGTGAAAAAGATAGGAAAACTGAAAAAAAAGAAAAAGGAAGAGTGTATGTTACCAAAAAGTTGACACACAAAGTCAACTCATTGGATTCTAAAATTCTAAAAATTCAATGGTCGTTGTTTGTAATCGACTGAAGTATTTCGTCTGGAACAAGTTGGAAAAATGTACCAAAACATCCTTCCGACAATCGAAAAGAAAAACGCTGGAACGACATAGGCATCACGATGATACATAGGCCTACATGATTGTCCTACTCATGCTGTTCACGTTTGTTATAATAATTTTTTGTCATTGACAGATGTCATTCACTTATGTTATTAACATAAACATTTATTATAAACATTTATGCAATTGACACTGTCATTTATGTTATTGACAAATGTTGTTCACTTATGTTACAATTACATGTTATAGACATGTGTTATTGATGTATGTTGTTGACATATTTTATATTTAAATGTGGTATAATCACATATGTTCTTAAGAAAGAGATGAGTGAAAAGAAAAATGATGCTGATTAAACATCAGGTTTACTGTTCCTTCATTCCATCCAGTGAACACGACGTAAGCGGATCTGAGTGAACATTCTTGGCTCATGATCAATCTGGCAACATCGTGTCCTAATATACGGGCCTAAATGACCTGCATACAATTTGGAAAAGTTATAACATGATTTTACCTTATTCATGAGCATGAAATTTAAATAAAAAAATCATTTTACATGTTCGTTTTAAACATTTATTTGCAACATCTATTTTAGTTATTTCTTTTAATGATTTGTGGAATTATCTTTTTGAACGATCAAACAATATATTACTTACAATATTCATTTCAATTACTTACGTGAATAATTTATTCTAAAAATGCATTTTCATTAAATGTTTGAATTAAAACTTTATAATTCCTCGTCTCCCCAACAGTTGTCAATTCTATGAGATTTTACCTCGAGTACCTGAGATCAATCTCAAAATATTCAAAACTACATCCTTTACCATAAGTAAAATCCAAAGTCAGTGAGTAAATAATGTCCATGAACATCCTTCCTTATTACCTGAAATTTATTGGTTTGTCTCAAATTCGTATTTCTTCTATTTATTTTCCCACTGCCTGATATTCTTCCCCTTTTCCTGTCTCACTTCATAGCTCAACAAGTCTCTATTCTTCTACATTGCCCTCTAGCTTTGCCCTCAGCACTTCCTCGCATTATCCTCTTGCCCTCCCCGCTCACCACTCACCTCCACTCATCACTCACCTCCGCTCACCACTCGCCTCCACTCTCCTTTATTCATCTCCACTCCCTTCTACTCACTTCCACTCGGCTCCACTCACCGCCACTCACCTCCACTCACCGCTCACCACTACCCTCCACTAACCACTCACCTCTCCTCCCCTTTATTCATCTCCACTCCCTTCTACTCACCTCCACTCGGCTCCACTCACCACTCAATTCCAATCTCCCACACTCCCACTCCCTCAATAAAATTCGCAGCCGGGATTGGTAACGCAGATATGCGCGCTAATCTGTGAATGTTTTGATTGTTTATATTTCTATGTACCTATAGAACACTGAACATCACACTCCGCCACATGACCCCACACACCACCACACACCCCCACGCATGCCCCACACACCCCCACACACCCCACACACCCCCACGCATGCCCCACACACCCCAACAC
>JACJUY010001560.1:43670-72064 GCA_014220935.1 Platorchestia sp. MABIK
AAGAAGGGAAATATGGGGTGGGGGGAAATAGGGGAAGGAAGGATGGGGGGAGGGGCGAGGGGGCAGGCAGGCTCTAATTACCTGCCCCTCAGCAGGCACTTCCTCCGGCCTGCACGGCCTGCAGTGCAGGTCGTGTTCCGATGTTCAGTGTGTTGATGCTGCTTCCGATTTATTCTTTATTTGTTTTTAACTATTACTTGTTATTAATTTAGCTCTAATTATTATTTACTTAGTTTTCTAAATTCAATTTTGTTAATTTTTCAGAGTATCATTTTGTTATTTAATCATTTTTTAATTGTTATTTTATCATTTGTTTATTTTAGCTCTCTGGGGTTGTTCTAGTTTAATCATTGTTGATTTGTATTTATTACTTTGTGATTTTTTATTTGTTCTTACAGGGCTGCTTCCAATTTACTGGGGTTACTTTCGAAGTAATTCCTTGCAATTATTTTAAAGTAACTATTTGCAAGTATTTTAAAGTAATTATCATTAGAATACGTCAAGAAACATGTTCAAGATTAAGTAAATTGGTAATCGAAGCACATGGTACCTATGGGTACCCTAGAAGTCACTATACTCATTCTGCTCTCCAGTAGTTACATCTCAAACCGTTCGTTGGTACCTATAGTTCTGACCATTGGTGTAGTTCTGAGTCTTATTTCTAATGATATCTTGCTTAAGGAAATAAAAGCAATACTAAGGAAATAAAGGGATAGCTTGTGGACGTAAAAGCATTACGTGTGAAAGAAGAAGTATTGCTAGTGGAAGTAGAAGTATTGCTTGTAGAAGTAAAAGTACTGCTTGTGAAAGTGGAAATATTGCTTATGGAAGTGAAAGTATTGCGTGTGAGAGTAGAAGTATTGCTGGTGGAAGTAGAAGTATTGCTTAAGGAAATGCCGTAGAATAGTTACTTGTAGAAGTGAAAGTATTGCTCGGATGAAAAAATTTGCACAAAGCGCTAAAATTACAAAGTCGTTCATGTAAGATATTGTATAAACATCAATCATTTTGTCATCTTGAACAGGAAATATAATGTAAACCCCAACTCCTAATTCAAAAGTAATTATTTCAGAAATTCGCCAAATTTTTGCTGATCATCTCTTACAACAACCATCAGATTCTTGAATTTTTATCGAATCTTTACTAGCCCTTCATTTGTGTTCCTGTGACAGCATGTCAATTTTACTTCACACATTTATTTATACTTGTATTTTATATATATATAAATTTGTAAATATGATGTGAATTATATGAAGAAAAGCATGTACATTTAAATTTATATATGTATATTTTATTTATAAATATAAATTCAGGTACGTATAATGATATACATAACAGAACATGTTACTTCATATGTCTTAGTTCTATTTTTCATGGTTAATTTTCTAAATCTAATCTTTCTAATCTAATCTAAATCTAATCTAGTGTTTTAATGCAGCATCTCACGGAATTGCCTCTATTTCCCACTAACATTTCAATAACTTACATCTTAATTCTATTCTCCATCATAATAGTAATTTTAAATTGGTCTTTTCAAACTCTGTTAAAGTTTCTTCATGTCATATCTTAAGAAGTTCGTTATCGCTAGTCTTTTCATGCCATATCTTAAAAGAGTTTTTCTCTACCCCGCATTTTTTGCTCGTGATTTACCGCAACTAATGCTGATATTCTGGCGTAATTTTGATATGCGATCCACAAAATTGTACGGGGGTGCGTGTCTAACATGCACACGCAGAGCGTACTCCATTCATGAAAGAATGTTTGCATGTTACTGTGAGATTCCCAGCTCCGCCCTCATTCGCCTATTTCACTCACACCCGTGACCACGCCCAGAAGTTCAAAGTGATCTTAAGTGATTATAAAAAATACAAATCCTGAAAACGCCTGGAAAAGCTGCCTTGTAGCGTTGGAAAATATCACAGTGGCCATTTAATGTACGAAGATGCTTTAGAAAATGAATGTTACTGAAGAATGACTATATTATATTCATGCCGTAGAGCAAGAAATTGTTTCTACGATACGAATTAGTGGCATACACCTCTGTATATTTCTACGGAGCTGGTACGAAGATTAATAATTAGTCAAGTGAACTTGGAGCTATGGAACCTTTCTACGTGGGCTTATTTATACATTGTATAATTTTCCTACGGAGGCAAAATAGGTTACAATGTTTTATTTTTGAGGGATAAATGAGTGCATTATGTTACAAAGGTACGAGACTAATTAGCAGATCATTTTATCTACTTATCATATATTGTGGGCTTATTTACTTATGTACATACTTGATAAGTGTCTGAGATGCTTATCAAGTAGATCTAAACTCGTTTGAACACTAAGTCGGTCTCTCTAAACTACCAGATTTCACTTCGCTCCCTCATCACTTTATTCCCTATAAAGTCTCATCAAGTTATACCCCGGAAAAGCATCACTATGTTTCTCTGCTAAGTAACAACCGCGTTATACCCCGGAACAGAGGAACACATTGTCCCCCCAAGAGCGTCACGCTCATCACCACCCAATGACGCGCACAGCCGCGTACGCAGCGCGAGGGCAGGCAGGAAGTGCGTCGTTGTAGCTGCTCGAGTTACGCGTTTGTTTAGTGTGCCATTTGTGAGGCGGTGTGTGCTCGCGTCTGTGAGATAACCTGCCTGTGTCTTGTGCTCAATGTTGGCTGAGAGAGGGAACAAACCCCTATAATCAGTGAAGTGTCTCTGAGATATAATACTCAATCTTTATTGAGATATACTGACCGTATTTTATGCTCAATGTTTGCTGAGAAAGGGAAGATTCCCCTATTCTCAGTGAAGTGTTCACTGAGATATACTGCTCGTGTCTTGGGATCAATGTTTACTGAGAGAGGGGAAGATACCCCTATACTCAGTGAAGTGTTACTGAGATATAATGCCCTTGTCTTGCGTTCAACCTTTATTGCAATATAATTTCCGTGTTTTATGCTCAATGTTTACTGAGATATAATGTCCCTGTCTTGTGCTTAATGCTTATTGAGATATAAGAGATTTCTTGTTTATTTTTATAATACATGTCTTGTAATTACTATTACTTGAACATGATCATTACTTTAGTAACATAAAGCGTTCCTAAAACCTAACAATGAGTTAATTATACTATTTATTACTTAATAATGAATTAAACACACCATGATCACAAGTACTACATGATTTCAAATCTTAGGTGGCTAAAAATAAATAAATCTGGTGATCAACTGTAAGTTCATAATACGTATAATTTGATCATATATGTACTACTTGGAAAAAAATACTGATCTTAAATATAAGTTGACCTGAAAATTGTGAGTAGAAGACTGTTATTCTAAGGAGAACCTCAAAAGATAACTTTACCCCATTCTACATAAAATGGAGTTTTAACCCACACACATCAGGTGTCATATATCTACACAGGTAAGTATGCATGGATGTTGTCTTGAGCCTTCAATTTTAAACAGGAAACAGGTTTCCATTTCTCTACCGTAGGATGCTTTGTAAATACGTGCAGTTTTTTCTTTGTGAAAATTACACATTCTTTTGCTTCGAGCACAGGAGTTGGAATCGCTGGGATGCACGCGTGTTTCTCACATGTATAGAAAGTTAAAAAAATATTTTTGAACGTATGTGAACGATCGGTTAAAAATTAAAAACGTCTAGAGGTTACTTTTTCCGGAAAAAACAAGCAGCATTGTTTTGATTTATATTTTAATGTAATTTGATTAATATAATATATAATTAAATACATAATTTATTAGTATATGATTTATATTATATATTATTAATTTTTGTGAATATACAAAAAATTCAAGCAGCTTTATTTTAATTTATATAATGATATAACAAAATTAATATGCCATATAAGTTAAATTGTATATTATAAATTTATGCGAATATATTAAATTTACATATAATTTGTTTAAGCGAATTTCCCAAATTCAGTGACACATGAAGTACGTTCTATAATTTCCATGACATAACGTGGAATTATGTAGAGCTTTCGCAGCCGTCGACTGCAAAACACAAAACCAGAAATTGTTCAACAACTACTGAAGTTGCCCCAGTCGTGGCATAATCACGCTCTTGGGAGAGGAACTCTAAAATATCAATTTAAATCGCTAATATAATTTCTCATTATTTACCTTCTTCACAATTATTACTTTACTCGTTGCCACAATTAATTCCTTCTGAGAAATCGCGGTATCATCTAATTTAACACCCATCCTTCTCTACCTCTCATCTTGTCCTACCCTTGTGAAATGTTTGAACTTTCGCTGCATCGATTTTGATATTATTCGACACTCTAGGTAGTACTGTTCTAGACCCAGCACTAACTCTGTTCTAGACCCTGCGCTAACATTGTTCTATACCCTGCGCTAACTCTGGTGTAGACCCTGCGCTAACTCTGGTCTAGACCCTGCGCTAACTCTGGTGTAGACCCTGCGCTAACTCTGGTCTAGACCCTGCGCTAACTCTGGTATAGACTTTGCTCTAACATCGCGCTATACCTAACATTATCAATGTTGCATTCTCTGCGCCATAAATGTTCACTAGACCTTACGCTAAGTTTAATCTTACAATCACGTGGATACAGAGTGAATAGTTTCTGTGCGGATCATTACTTGCTGTGCATTGCAGTCTCCAATGTTACGTTCACACCGACTAACTTCTCATTATGTAGCACACTTATCGCCTTGTTCACTTTTTGCAGAGAATGACTTCTTTGAAAGAGTGGGTTATTTCAATGTTGCAGATAGCCTTCTTGTTTTTAATCACCACCGCAGGTTTCCGATCACCACAACTCATTTTTAATCACTATCACTTGTTTTTGACTACCATCACTTGTTTCCGACCACTTTCTTGTTTCGATGACATTGTTTTTGATCACCAGAACTCATTTTTAATCACATCACTTGTTTTCGGTCACCACAACTTCTTTTCTATCAACACCACTCGTTTTCGATTAATTTTTCGTTTTCAATCTGTTTTTCATGCAAGAACAATTCCAGAAACGAATACCAGAGATTTGTTGTAAGCAGGATACCGCAAAGGCGACTTTGGGGATTCAGAAACGAATTTATTTATGTCTTTTTTGCTTTACTTCAAGCATAATGGCTTTTTCTGACCAAAATGACGGATGCTCTTTTATATCTAATGCCCCAAAATTTTATCGTTATTTTAAATTTAGCGTTCTTTTTGTTAATGTGGTTGATATTTTCCTCATCACTTATTAGAAATATCCGTTGTGTCAAAATTTTCTTCGCTAGGACTACCATCCGCCCACTTAGGCGTTTAGGCGCTCCACGCAGAGGACGACCTTAATCCAAGGACCGAAATTTGTTTACGGAGGTGATCTGTGCGTGTGTCAGATAACGAAATTGATTACTTCTCATAGATTGCTTAAGAAAAAACTGCACAAATAGTTTCAAGTAAGGTCAGGTCATGTTAGGTTAGCTCAGGTTAGGTTAGGTTAGCTCAGGTTGTCAGGTTAGGTTAGGTTAAGTTGGGTTAGATTAGAATAGGATGGGTTAGGTTAAGTAAGTTAGGTTTGGCACCATTCAAATTGAATAGTAACTAATGAGAGTCTGTAATCTTACAGGAGTATGAGCATTTCTATAATTTTTTCATTTCTTTTTCGAACTTTAAGATATCCCTAGCTTGGGATTGGCACCCTATCTTTAGGGTGCGCCAAGGGAATACCACCTCAAATTTCATTCCCAAAATTATGGTGAAGATTGTCTGGCAATTTTTGCCAGAATGATCTTTATGCTCATTTTTATATAAGGTAAAAACAAGGCTGATGTGGCTTTAAATTATCGTAGTAAATTTTAATTCTAAACATGTTTGGTAATACTTTAAGTCATCGTAATAATGTAAGGTGAAAACAGGGTTGATAATGCCGCTTTAAACGAGCCAGTTTAAATAAGATTAGGTAAATATGAGTTAAGTTAAGGGAAGATCGCTTTGCATTCAGGCGAACTGGAGCAATTTCACGACTGTATGTATAGTGCATGCATCACATCTGACTTCCACATTCCCACACAGCCGCAGTGTGGTGACTGCAGAGTGGTGACTATAGTGCATGCATCACATCAGACTCCCACACATCCACAGTGTGGTGACTGCAGTGCGGTGACTATAGTGCATGCATCACATCTGACTCCCACATTCCCACACAGCCGCAGTGTGGTGACTGCAGTGTGGTGACTATAGCGCATGCATCTCATCAGACTCCCACACATCCACAGTGTGGTGACTGCAGTGTCCGTCACACCTGACGTGTGCCCACGCATTCCTCTCGAGGCCACAACAACAAAGCAGGCTAGAACAAAAGCTCAATAGGATAAGTGAGATTAGTTTATGTTTCGCTTGAGCAGCTCGTCATCAGCGCAGTCAGACGGGCCTCTGGATTCCGCGCGGCTTAGCCGACTTGGTTTGTGCGGCGGCCCTTGTTGTCTTGTGCTCCCTGGTGGGTTGTTCTCCCAAATTGCGGGAGTGTTTGTATCCCTAGCTGGGGGGGTGTTGTTATCACTAGGGTGTTGGTATCCCTTATCAATATCTGGGGGGTGTTGTTATCACTAGGGTGTTGTTATCCCTAGCTGGAGGTGTTGTTATCACTAGGGTGTTGATATCCCTAGCTGGGGGGTGTTGTTATCACTAGGGTGTTGATATCCCTAGCTGGGGGGTGTTGGTATCCCTAGCTAAGGGGTGTTGTTATCACTAGGGTGTTGGTATCCCTAGCTGGGGGTCTTGTTATCACTAGCTGGGGGTGTGTTGCTCCGGGGTCACACCGCAACAGTCTTATGTGCGCTGCTGTAAATTATGATACACTCGTACAATTTAATTTGTATGAGTTCGCATAACGCATTAAAAGTTCCTAAAATGTATTTTGCTAATCCAGTGTCTAACTGTAACTATTATTAATGCATTTTAAATTTTCAAAATTTTTCATATATTAAATGTTTTCAAAAATATTTGCAATATTTTTTATTCCACGTGAATGCCAAAACATATCATGAGCTCTAAAGTATTCAAATACGCTTGCTTTACAGGGGGCTCAGTTCATGATCTTGAATTGTTTGCTGTTTTCGGGTCTAAAATTTTCGGAAGATCAGCGACAAATTTTTGAGAAGCTTTTTTCTTTTCTCAAATAGTTCGTAATAGCCAAACTATTATCGAAGTAGCAGGTGTCTGCTTGGTACATCGCAACTTTGCCTTCGCCCGCTAAAGCAGCTAGTAAAGTAATTAAAGTATTATTGATACAAAATAAATAGTAAAAATATTCGGCGTTATATAATTTACTTGCGTAAGTTAGACATGCGCCTCATCTACAAAAACATTTATTAAGGATGTATTACAATAATAGCCGTAAATATTAACGATTCATTATTACAATCCATATTAACAGTATTTTGTTCCCGTCAATATTAACGATATGTTGTTGTCATCAATATTAACGGTATATTATGTTCTACTCTCAGTATTACCTAAGCTTTATTAGCATGCATATTAACGGTGTGTTATTACCATCAATATTATGGTTTGTTATTACTATCAATATTAACGGTACATTATTACTCTTGCAAACGGCGGGCTATTATTATGAATACTGTAACCATTTACATACTTTAACATCAAATTTTTAACTTGAGTTTTACATTATTAGGAACGATTTTATTAGAATCAAAAATGTCTCTTTTTTCATCAGTTGAAATTTTCTAATAATATTTCTAGGAGAACAAAAAAAACATTTCTAATGTCGAAGCTCGGCTTTGTTGAAAATAATAATGAAAACCTAGGGATGTTTTATTCATCTGGTTATACATATATGCGTAATTTGGAAATGCCGATGTTCATAATGAAATTGGGAAAATGTACGACCCGAGACACTTGCAATAGATGACGGTTGTGGTTAGTATTAAATTATTTAAAATTGAGATAATGAATGCTTCACCTCCAAGTTGTAATTGAGTCTTCGATGCCACTTTGAGAGTAGGCATCCTAGTTATTAGCTTTTTATTATTAATAATTGTACTTTTTTGAACTATATTTTAGTGAAAAATTTAAGTGAAATTTAGTAAAAAATTTTTAGTAATTGTACCAATATAACCGGATTGTAATTGTACCAAGGATACGCAGGAAGTGCTTTTAAGATTTGCTAGTACAGTTTGAGCACATTTTGTTAAATAGATCAATATTAACATATAAAGTGTTGATAAATTAAATTCATCCAATGTGTTCACAACATGACGAACACGTTTCTATAGTTCAGTCGAAAAAGTATCTCTTGAATTGTTATCTGTGTATTTAAATAGACTTCAGTCGAAACACATTTTTATGGTTCATTTTGTGAGAGTCGTCTTGCATTGAAAAAAACCTGCGTGATGAATAATTTTCGTCGCCATTCATTCCGAAAAGATGAGATGTTTTCAAAATAAAAAACACAATGGAGTACTAGATAAATTGAATATATAAATATGCTAAATTAAATTCCTTCAGAGCACAAACTGTACTCTACTGTTCTAGACAAAAAATTCTCCTACATGTATGACGGCCAGCTTGTGTACTTTTTATCTCTTCAAATATTGTTACTCAATTGCTGTAAAGATTGAAATCGCAAGCTAAATGGTAATCTAATATCATTTACGAAAGTAATTCTTGCACGTTATCCCTGCCAATAATGCATGAAGCTCCATTCATTTAAAACTATTAGAACAACTTATATTAATGGGCATCATCAATAAATATGTTCTAACTCATTGTTACTCTGACTTATGACGCTTAACAATTAGATCACGTATTTCAATTATTATTTTTTTAATTTGACCTTACTTCTTGTGTGGGCATAAAAAACGTAAATCTCACACCTTTCATTCACACATGGTAATGTGTTTTTCGTCAAGGTTGAACAACTTCACCCTTTTAGCTTAAAGCATCAACCATTCGAGAGACAAAATTCGTTCACTTCGAAGAGACCAGGGCAGTTTCCGTTATTATCGAGGTGTATTCGCAGCCGTTGTGCTGCCTTCCAATTACTCTGAGAAAAGATGAGTTCTGGAAGACTTGGTCTCGCGGGAGAGATTAGTGGGATAGTTTGCGTTACGCATGAACGGCCCCAGTACAGCTCCTTGTGGGACACTCAACTCCTGCCCCTTCGCACCTCGCCTCCTAACTTCTGCGCTCTGTGAGCCTTGGACAATTATTTATGGGATCTTTGAACAATTTACGGTGGCCTCAGGTAATAATTGACTTTGAGAATTCAACTGAAATGTCCAGAACTTGCTTCTGCATTGTACTACCGCAGGTAATAATTGAGTTTGTTAATTCAACTGAAATGAAATACCCAGAACTAGCTTCTGCATTGTACTACCACAGGTAATAATTGAGTTTGAGAATTCAACTGAAATGAAATTTCCATGACTAGCAACTGGATTGCACTACCACAGGGAATAATTGAGTTTTTTAATTCAACTGAAATGAAATGTCCATGACTAGCAACTGGATTGCACTACCACAGGTAATGATTGAGTTTGTTAATTCAACTGAAATGAAATGTCCATGACTAGCAACTGGATTGCACTACCACAGGTAATGATTGAGTTTGTTAATTCAACTGAAATGAAGTATTCAGAACTCGCCACTGATTTGTTTAGTACTAAGCACATATTTAAAATCCTCATAGCTTTAAAAACTCATCTTTTAGAGTTTCAATTAAAGCGCGGTGAAAAATCCTTGGATTATAAAATAACTGATGATGAGAAATGTCATCCATGTCTATGCTGTGCGCCACACACCGGTGACCAGAAAAATTGTAATCAGTCTCTGACTGCCAAGTTCTCATGTATTTGTTTGAACTAAGGTTGATATATCAAAGCAATAATAATATAAAATAATAATATCAACTTTGATATAGGTTAGATATATTGACATAGATGCATGTCTAATGAGTTAAACCCTAACTAAGCTCTAAATTTAAAAAAAATCAACATTATAAAGTAAAACAGCCACCAGATACAAAAACAGAAATACATGAGTAATCTTCAGTTAAAAAATTTGAACCTTTTTTGGGACACCCTGTACAGAGTACATCATGTATGAGGGCTTTGGTTTACTCTCCAACTCATGTACTTTTTAATTGGCATGACATTAAGCATGTATTACTTTGCAAAGAAATTAATTTAACTTCGAATAGAAGTTAAACAATCATAATAATGAACATACTTTTTTATCCGAAACCATGGTGAAGGCGCCTTTTCGTTTTCTAAAATAGAGGGTACTCCTTCTTGACAGTATATTTGCACAATTTATTAACCACGAGTATGCACATTGTCAGAAGTAAAACAGGAATAAACCGAGTATTGAAGAGCTACCAATACTAATACAATGAGCTAAATATACAAGATACTAAGCTGAATGGCAACCAGCCGAGAAAAACACAACTCTAAATTAAAGCGGGGATAATAATATTGAAAGTGATTTCTTCATTCAAGCAATATTTTTTCATTTAATGAGTACAATTATTCCCTATAAATACTTTGGATGGGCTTCACACACTATTCGTCATACGCGTCACTTATGACTGCTCTCCGCACTCAAATATTATCGACTCACAGCACGACAATGATGCACAAACTTCAATATTCTTGACAGTATCCGAAACAAAATTTCATTTTCCTCAGCCTTCGTTGTATCTACGTTCATAAAGTTACATTGATACTCAAGTTTTTGTAGCTGTCTCGAAATACAAGGTCTCACACAGTACACAGAAACGCACAAGTTTGTGTAGCTTTTCTAGAAGACACGGCCTCACACAACACACAGACACACACAGCACACAAAACACACAGCACTCACAGCCACACCGCCACACAGAACACACAGTACACACAGACACACAGCCACGCAGCCACACATAACACACAGCACACGCAGCCACACAGCCACACAGCTACACAGCACACACAGCACACATAGTATACACAGCCCCACAGCACACACACACACACAGCTACACAGCACATACAGCACACACAGACACACAGCTACACAGCACACACAGACACACAGCTATACAGCCACACAGCTACACAGCACACACAGCCGCACAGGACCACCTGCCTGCGTCCAAATGAAGTCCTATGCGCATCAGCAGCTGCCGCCAGAATAAAGCAATCAACAGCCCCTCGAAATAGACTCTAATGAGAGCTAAAAAGCGGTATCGGTGTCTTGCGGAGCCGGGGGGGGGAGACCCTTCTATGGACCTTAATTGCTCCCGCTTTCATGCTGCCAAAGTTCGTCTTTGAAAGTGCACTGTTCTTTTTCTAGCTTGACTTTCCGATCTTTTTCGCCGTTTTCTATTCTAATTGTCCCGTTTTCTGTTTATTTCCATGCGGGTTGCCTGCGCGTCAAAAGCCGTCGATGACTGGCTTGTTTGAACGGCCGTGGAGACGCCGTGCGTTGGCCAAACTCGGCCACAAAGCGGCCGTAATTTAATATGCTAATAAGAGTTTGATGGCGAAATGATGCCTAACGACCTGATACCTTAAGCTCTCTCCTGCATCGCCTCCTGGAGTGAATCACTATACCCCGCATCACAATATGCATCAGCAGATCATCCATCAACAAACCATCGGGAAACAACTGTCATCGGAGAACAATGCGAGAGCGGGCAAGCATGATACATCGTACAATGTATCATGCTACGAAAGTATGAGCGTGCGCGTCGTCTTGATGGATGTGTGTTGCTCAGCATCATTAATGCGCTTAATCAAAGTACGTGTCATACTATTTCAATTTGATTAGTGTTATCGTTGTGAGAGAGAAAGAGCTTACTATATCAGATCATGATTGTGATGGTGCTGTTATTTAGTGCTATAATATAGTTTAGAAAATATACTGTGAGAATGATTTGAAGATCATGACACCGTTTTTATTTGGAATTGCCTTCACAATTTGACTCCATGCTCAGAAGGCTAATTTAAAGTCAGCGGTTTATTCAAGACATGGGAGCTTTTAATATATTGATATATTTTGCCCTCAGGTTTCCCTCTTAACATAAGTTTTAATTCCACTCATTATGGAATTTCATTGTCCATGACGCTGGAATTTCAATGTGCCACGTGTTTCCACCAGAAGAAAATCGTGATGACCTTAATGTTATTCATTCCTAATTCAGTTCTGCACAAGTCATAAAAAAAATGTTTACCAGGTGTAAACTTTTAAAAGCGAGTGAAATATACTGGTATGCCTGTATAGTGATGCAGAATACTGATGTAGTGATGTAGTGTGTGATGTAGTGTATTCTGAAATGATAGTGATGAAGTGCATTCTGAAATGTAGTGATGTATTCAAAATGAAGTAGTGATGCTGCAGTGATGCAGAAAGTGATGCAGAAACTCGTGGATATGATGCAGAAACAGAAATGGAAGACGTGTTGACTTGCTCATTTCAAATTTTTGCTTAAGAAAACAAAATATTTGTTTTCCATCCTTGAAAATAAGTTTTTTGTCTCGGAATGGGTATTTGTCTGAACTTTCTCTGCCCGTCGTCGGGGCGAGTATGTATTCCTGACAGCCCATTCTGGTGTTTGCGTGAGAGTAAAACGCCACCAATATTGGTATTATTACTGAACCGAATATTACTTATACTAATATTAATCTTAATTCGAATATTAATCCTGATACTAATATTAATACTACCATCATTATTAAGATTATTAGCACACGAAAGTAATGAAATTTATTTAAATTTGACTAATAACATTTTTTGGCTAATTAGCTAGCTCCATGTGGGATTCAACCACCAAGACAAATTACTCGCATCACAGCAGTCCCAACCAAAGCTGCTTGATTGGATTTGTTCTGTCTACAAATTTTAAATGTTAACCTTCTTTCAAACTTAATGTTACCTCACCATTAGTCTCAAAAATAATCAAAATTTATATGGTCTCCGATAAATTTGAAAATTTTCTTAGAAAAGAGGCTAGCTTGGAAGTGTGGGTTCTAACGAACAGCCGCTAAAATGCTAATATTTTGGATTATAACTGCAATTCACGTGTGTTTCTTTACATGTAAATACGAAAGTTCCTCTAGAACCGTGGTTCTTAACCTGGGTTCGATCGAACCCCAGGGGTTCGGCGAGTCAGTTTAGGGGTTCGGCAAATGATGCATGGGACGGTTTGGGCTCTAATACAGTATATAGTTTTATACATATGTTTCGATTGGAAAAAAGAAAAGGCCCATTTTATTTTTCCAACTGCTTAGGGTTCGATGAATGCATGTATGGAACTTGTGGGGTTCAGTACCTCAAAAAAGATTAAGAACCACTGCAGTCCAGACAAATGATTTAGCTGCTTTACAATAATTAGAATGTATCTCCCTGCAAGAATCTCAACCGAATCTCTGCTAATGTTACACTTAGTAGTTGAACCTTCTGCCTCACTTTCAGTATTGGTGACTGTACCTTGATTCTAATTTGAAATATTGGTGATTGTACCTTTAATCTAACTTTTAGTAAAGGTGATTGTCCCTTCGATGTAACTTTTAGTATTGGTGACTGTACCTTCATTCAAATTTGAAATATTGGTGATTGTACCTTCATTCAAATTTGAAATATTGGTGATTGTACCTTTAATCTAACTTTTAGTAATGGTGATTGTCCCTTCGATGTAACTTTTAGTATTGGTGACTGTACCTTCATTCAAATTTGAATTATTGGTGATTGTACCTTTAATCTAATTTTGAGTAATGGTGATTGTACCTTCAATGTAACTTTTAGTACTGGATTCTAATTTGCTTGTGGTGACCAAAGTGGCGCTAAATATAAACCTATCTTGACATCAGGTGAAGATAGAGTGTAGGAAACAAAATCGATGATTCTGTAATTCCTGGACTACCCTACACCGTCACAGGAAGTTGTAAGAACTGTGTCATTTGCCTCAGAAAATGTTTAAATTCGACTTTTTCAGCCGAGGCAACCAGGTTTGCAAATTGATGTATATTTTCAAGATAAAGAGAAAATCCTTCACCAAATTTCTTTTGAACGATATAAAATTTGTCAGTTTAGGTGACTGTAATACTAATACTGTAATACTGTAATACTAATGTAAAACTAAAAAATAATTGCCAATACTGTACTTGAAGCGCACGAAAAATTTCAATTTTGGAGGATGCAGAAATTATTTGTTGTCCCTGAAGCAAGAAGTGAAGAAAGTTATCAATATTGTTTTCAGAATTCCCAGCCGCTGATTTAATGTTCATTATCGAATCTCCTTTTTATACTTAAACGCAACTTGTTCAACATTAACTTATATTTTCAAGTAATTTGGACTACATTAATTCATTTTGAGGTGAATGCCAAAGCTTACGATTAAAAAGTTAACCTATTCGTTTTGAATTCATGGCTTCTATCGTCAGTTCTTGGTTGTCGTATAAAGAATTTCTGAACGTCAAAACGCAACACTTCCTTTACTCTCGCAATTTTTTTTAATTAAGGTCATAATTTTTTAAGTTTTACTCTCAGATGACATTAAAATTGTGGCTGATTATAAGCAAAGCAAGATACAGTGATTATTTGCTTTTATTAGGCTCAGCGTAGAATAAAACAATATTTGATTTCCAGAGCGAAAAATTTTTGATTACTAGATTTCAGCGGCAAATATTTGATCAGGTTATGAAAATACAGATCTTAAATCAGTTTTTAAAATACGTTTCATTGATGAATATCCGATAAAAAATCCATTCATAATATTCCCGAACATCCCATGAATATTCATGAACATTCTCTGTCTGTCGCATGACCAAATAAATTAATTTTCAAAGAATTCTAAATAGTCCGACTTTCATCAGCTAACTTGCAGATATCAACGTTCAGTGGACAATCAACTTTTGTACCAAATTTTTGAATTTCATGAAGTTTGAAGCAGAATGTTGTTTAATTAGATGGTTTGACAGAATATAATTCTCAAGTTCGATAAAGATTTGAATGCCTTTACTTTAGCATTGATCCTCACCATGCTAGGGCTCTGAATATTAGGATTTTGATGTGTAACTGTGATAAGCAACTTTTGCGGGTCTCTTTCCCTTTCTCTTACGCTACGTTCACGATATTTGCGATTGAATCATTCAAAGCCTGAGATGTAAATCTTGTGTCTCAAGACCTAATGCTCCAAAACCTTACCTCCTGCAATCAAAGTCTCAAAAATCTTGAGATTTAAATCTTGTTATCTCAAGACTTAACATCCCAAAATCTTGCCTCCATCAATCAAAGTTTTATTAAAACCCTTGAAATTCAAATCTTGAGTCTCAAGACCCAAAATCTCGATTCCTGCAATCAAAGTCTTATTAAATCTCAGCCGTGACAGCCCTAAAGACCGCGAGTGCTAGACCTGCCCCGAAGCCCAAGTCGGACCATCGGGCGGGCGATGTTTGGATAGCTTTCGATGGAGGACCGCGGCGTCTTTGCTCACCACACAAAACTTCAAACAAAACTCAACAGCTCCACAAACAACTCGATAAAGAAACGTCATGTGGGCGAGACACAAGTGCAAGACACAATTAGCACAATCGTCGGAAGGGAAGGAGGCTGCACCGCAGAGCGTGTGTCCAGCCCATTTGTGCTGGGATGGACCTGTTGGCTGTGCCAACACGACACACACAAGTCTGTGGTCCCGTCGAGGCCTTCGCTGTAACGTCTACCGGCGGCACTCGGGCTGTACCCACGATCCTCACCTATCCTAATCTTTGTCCTGTCTCATTTTCCTCATTAGAATGCCGTGTGTGAGGAGCGACTTTATTCGTGCTTCGTGTGAAGCGGAACTTTATTTATGCTTTTGTGAAGCGGAACTTTATTTATGCTCTGTGTGGAGCTGAACTTTATATATGCTTCGTGTGAAGCAGAACTTTATTCATGTTTTGTGTAATATATACTTCTTTTGTGTGAAGCAGAACTTTATTTATGCTTTTTGTGAAGCTGAACTTTATACATATGCTTCGTGTGAAGCGTAACTTTATTCATTCTTCGTGTAACTACTTGCTTTGTGTGAAGCTGGACTTTATTCATGTTTTTTGTGAAGCGGAACTTTATTCATGCTTCATGTAACTACTTGCTTTGTGTGAATCTGGTCTTTAATCATGCTTTGTAAGACGCTAAACTTTATTCATGCTTCGTGTGAACCAGAACTTTATTTACGCTTTAAACGTAATACTGTTAAAACTTTTCGTACGTGGTTGGGTTTTTGAGTGGGTAGTGGAAATCTGTCAGAGTGGGGCTCGAATCTTTGAGTGGGACTCTTTTTGAACGTGGCTGAAATCTTCAAGTGGGCGTTGGGAATGTTTTCTTACGTGATTCTGGGCTTCAAGTGGCAAGTGGGACTCTTTTTCGAACGTGGTTTGAATCTTTAAGTGGGAAGTGAGAATCTTTTAATAAATGGTTCGCGTTTTAAGTGCACGGTGAGACTCTTCTGGAAAGTGGTTCGAATCTCTAAGTAGAAAGTGGAACTCTTTAAAAGGTGATTTGAGTCGTCAAGTGGGCGTAGAGACTCTCTTGAACCTTGGATCGAATCTTTAAGTACATGGGAAGAAGGATTTTTTAGAAGGGGTTCAAATCTTTGGTAATCTTTGGGAGCACGATTTAAACAATTTTAAACAATTTAAACAATTTAAACAATTTATTTACCACAGGTGATACAGAGGTAGAATGTTTCTTAAGTCTAGTACAATGGTCAAACTAGAGTATAGCTACCTGTGGGCCCGATTCAAATTTTCAACGATTCATATTTTCAAATGTTTCAAATAAAAAATGGGGCTCTTTTAAAAGGTAATTAGAATCTTTGAGTGGACTTTGAACTTGGTAATCTTGTATCAAAAATTTCGAACTTTTAAATTGGTGGCAGGAATTTCCAGGCAGGTGATGGAAATTTTAAGTAAATTACAAAAATAATTCGCAACGCGATGCGATTCATTCAGTGCTAGAAGTGTTCACGGTAGTGAACAGATATCCAAATAGCAATCAAAATATTTTGAACTAGCTCGAGGATGTTTTATAACGTTAAATCAATTTAGAATTTGAACATGACTGCAATTTTCAGTTTAGAAAAGGACTTTATGGGTACAGTAAAGATTTTTTAGCGAGAGAAAAATTGTAGACGGAGTATAAGTTTCTTTTTCTAAGCTAATAATTCGTTTGTTACTGGCCTAATCGTTTCATAGGCAATAGAAATATATTTTTTAGGTCGCTTTACGCTCGTGTTGGGAATCTATTTCTATGCTTTAGTTTTCTTTTTCAGGTAGATGCTACAAAATTTCCATAGAAACAATTACAGCTGGTAAAAACATAAATTTGAAATGTTTGAAGCCATACTAATATTTCCAAAAGAAATATCAATTTTCATCATGATGTCCATCCGCACGGATATCCTCGAGAGATATTATCTTCAGTTATCCCCTGCAAACGAAAAAAGTGAATTTTCACCAAGCGTTAAAAAAATAGATTTTTCTCTAAAATTTTTCAGCAGAGGAGCCGAAAATCACAAAAAACGAAAGTTTCTTAACTCAATTATAAAAATTCCAGCGTATCCGGAGACTGCCACTCAATGACGGCTTTGCAGTGTTGCGATATTCTGCATCTGATGAACATGTATATTGTTATATGTTACTGCTCAGCTGGCCCGGTTCTGGAAATTTTAAAGTTTTGTAATTATTTGTCAGTTTTAAGCAATGCCAATCTATCGCCATGCTTCTATTTTATTTCATGTACCCATGTCTGTGTGTTGTTATGGGGAAGACCAAGAGACGGAGACACCTAAAATGTCCTTGTTGTTCTTAGACTGGTACTTGTTTTTTGATAATTCAGTCGGGAAATTAGAAACAACTCGTTATTGCGTTTTCAAAGTTTTAATTTTTATTTATGTTTTCATCTTAAGTAAATTGAGGAAAACAGTCATCAGTTCGATGTAGCAGGATGAAGAGTTTCATTTTTTGCAAAAAAATCGTAAATCATGACGATTGAATTTCGCTAAACGCTCTGCGGCCAGTCAGTGTTGAACTTTTAACACACCCGTTCAAGAGACGATGAGCAGAATAAATAAATATTATAAATGCAATCAAATAGTTCTTCAGAAATTTGATTTCAATATGAGTGAAACCGTGCAATCATCAAGGGTAAAAAATACAGAACTAGAAGGAATACCACGTCACAGACCAGTAATTAACACACGCAGAACAGCGAGCGAACACTCACAGGACTGTGAAAGCTGCAGTACTTAATGAGAAAACACAGAGTATAACAGCTCTGGGCAGCACACAGAGCCTCCTACCTACCTACAAAAACCAACCAAAAAATTCAGCATCTTCTGAAAAAACTCCCCGGATAATAGCATCATTCAGCTGGTACTGACGAGCCCCTGGTTATGTGGGCGTCGGATACGTTTCTGATACGTCGGGTACGTCGGATTTGGGATACGTTTCTGTATCCCAAATGTAAGTAAAGATATGAAAATAAGCGCAACCTGAGTTTACGGTTCATAAACAAATCATCTGACGCATCTTATGATGCACAAGCTTTGAAAGTTATTTCTACGTGTGTGTTCGTTTATTTGGTTAAAACGTGAATTTTTGTTCAATGTTTTTCACAAATTACTTATGGCCAACCTCTGTTGATAACTTGAAAATCATTTGGAACGGTATTTTAGTCTATTCAGTAAAGTATTTCATTTTTTCTCTACCAGTGAACATCCTCCGAGGCATCATCCAACAGTATTTAAAGCATTATTAACTGTCAGTCCTCATGCTTAGGGTAAAATATCCAAGAGAATATATTCATATTATTTCTCTCAATAATAGCATAAGCCCCTGACACGGCTAGTATCTACGTCTTATGGTTTGTTTATCAATTAAGGGCTTTTATATTAAGAAATATTTAAAATTCAATTCTTGAAATACACATCATGTACCCATGTCTCTATGTTGTTATCGTAGGTAATACCGAGTGAACGGAAATCAACGGGTTTTTCTCTTTCTTTCCGTCTAAATTTTTACCAGGGACCTCTATGATTTTAGCCGTCCACCCCAGTCTAACTTTTTCGCCGCCTGCATGCATGTTTTTCGCCGCCCAAGTAATTAAATCGCTAGGGCAGCGAAAAACATGCATGCTCTGGCGAAAAAGTTAGACTGGGACGTACAGCTTCTGCGTAGGGCTTCTAAAATTACAGATGCGACGGCTAAGATGTTGGACTGTGCAGTTGCTTCATTTATGTGTCGTTACTAAAGCAAAGATGAGTTCGGTGACGGAACTCTGCTTTAAAACTATAACATTCAGCGGACTGGTGCTTCTTCGATATATCGCAGAGAATATTGATGCCCCCATTGGTGAAAACACAGTCTTCCCGGAGTAAATAGTTGAATCCTACAAGAGTTACCTATGCATCGTAAGCAATACATGCAAGAATCAAGCAAAAATTTGCTGGAACGTCCGCTGTGCCTTTGCCTGCAATTTGCTGGAACGTCCACTGTGCCTTTGCCTGCAATTTGCTGGAACGTCCACTGTGCCTTTGCCTGCAATTTGCTGGAACGTTCGATGTGCCTTTGCCTGCAATTTGCTGGAACGTCCACTGTGCCTTTGCCTGCAATTTGCTGGAACGTTCGATGTGCCTTTGCCTGCAATTTTGCAATTTTCTGGAACGTCCACTGTGCCTTTGCCTGCAATTTACCTAGGTGTCGAATTCTCTTTTTTCCTGTAGTCCTACCGGTAATTAAAAACTACATTTTTTCATTTTACTTGTGTGGAGAGTTTGAATTTCACAGAGAAACCATTGTGGTGTATTTGTGAGAGATAAGTGCTTCGAGAAAACCGCTACGATATGCAGCTATAGAATGGAAGTTTCCGGCTGTAAGAAAATGAAACTAGTAGTTTCCGGGGAAAAATAAATCCTAGTTAATTAATAGATGCTTTGAAATTGTACAATGAGAAACCTCAATATCCCCTTACAAAGCTAATCAATTAGCGATGGCATTAGGAGAAAACCTCGGACGACTCGGAAGCGATGAAGGTCAAATTTTAATCCTTATTTGAGATTTTGTGTTCCGTACCGCTAAGTTATGTGCGACGTGGTAGTGTAGGCATCAAATTTATGAATGTGAAGACAAAATTTGCTCTTTTATTTTTTGGCCTTAATAATGGTGCCATAAAATTAGGCCTCCAATCCCTGCAGCAAAGTTTATTCCTGCGTGGCTATTGAGTTTATTTGAACCGTGAAAATTATCGAAATGCTTCCGGAAGGCCGGAAGTGAGCCGGTCATCGTCACTCTTAATTTGACTGTGACAGAAAATTTTTGCATTTAGTTAAGGTGCTAAAGGTGCTAAAGGTGCTAAGGTTAAGAAGAAAGTTGAAACTGATTCGGCTATTTGTTTTGGCAGTGACTTAACTTTCCGTATTGGCACTGGCTTGGCTATTCGTCTTGGCACTGACTTGGTTATTCAAGCACAGTAGGTTAAAGATATCTTAAATTGAATGTTTTCAAGTTTTCATTGTTTTATCATGAAATAACGAAGTTCTACATTTCTTGCTGTGATGAGAGTGTAAGTGTGGGGAACTTTACAATGCAAAGACTTCTTCTAAGTTAGAAATACCAGGCCATTTCATTATATTTGAAGGTTTAATAGTTCTTCAATATTTAACAGGGTGCCATGGTCACCCGTAAAGGAGTTAGAGTGCACAAAGCCAGCGGTGTTTGCTAGTCTTTAGGTTTGATTGTGTGCCTTATGGTTGAGAGAACTGGCGTAAAAATGATAATTCAGAATTGTACCGGGTGTTATGTAATTCGAAGCACATATTTTAACCATGCATAGAAAAACGCTAAAAACGAATTTCAAGAGTGACAAATACCTCAAACCTCTTTCGTTTTCGATAAATTATACCCTGAAATAATTTTGGATTCCTGTAGGAATAGCCTTAATTAAGCGCGCGCCGACAGCCTGCCCAAGAAGTTAGATTTTACTCGTTGGCTGCATTGTAAGCCTATTTCTACGGGAATCTAATGTCATTTCAGGTCGTCATTTCTCGAATAAAAGGAGTTTTCAGGTTTTTGTCACTCGTGAAAATTTATTTATTTAGTTTTATTTAGCGTTTTTCTGCATATGATTAAAATATGTGCATCGAATTACACAAGACCCTGTTTATCGTATAAATTGGCGAGTCTAATGAACTTATCCTTCGTTTTGTAATACTAAAGCTTCAGTGGAGGAATCTAAGAGCACAATCAAAATTAAAATGAAGAATCAAAATAACAATAACCGCACAAATGTCCGTACCAACACAAAATATTATCTACATTTAAACACACGTTACTAGCTCCCCCACCATCACACGCACACACCCTTCCACGCATGCGAACACACAAAACTACGCACTCACATACAGTAACTACACACACACACAACTACAAACATACAACCGCACACTAACACACACAAGTACACACACAACCAGGATAACGTCAGCAAGCTAGGAGCAATGCACAATTTCACTGCTTTTAAATCCTTCATTAGATAAAGCCAAATTTATTTTAGGCCTTCCGTGGTGTAAATCGTGTATTATAATTTTTGATTATTTTGATTTTTCATGATAATCCTTGTTATTATTATTAGTATTATTACATTTAAGATTTTATCACCGAATACGCTACAATGGTGTTTCAATCAATCCATTCGGAGATTGCACTTTGTTTTTTTGACGCGCGAATCTTTTCAGTTTGGCAATTTCGCTTTATTAGAAAGCGAGTTATTACACTATTCATTTTCCCCTTTAGGTACCTATTAATTGAGTAAAATTACCTACTGCTGATGTTGAACAAAACCGAAAAGAAAACATAGACGATGTTACTCAAGGACAACAAAAGAGATGGTAAGCCAGAAAAAAAAGATGTCCACAGGAAAAGAAAATCTATGTTACCCCAGGAAAATCCAAAAAAATATGATGAAAGATGAAAAAAATAGATGAAAGAGATGTTACCCCAGGAAAAACAAAGAGATGTTACGCAATAAAAACAAGAAGGATGTTATGCTAGGAAAACAAAAAGGATGTTAAGACAGAATAACAAAACAGATGCTGCGCCTTTGAAGCACCGGTCGAAAATCTGATGCCACAGTTTCCGGTTGCTTGAAAAAAAAATTGAATAAAAAACAGGGTGAGACTTGGGATTGAGATTGATGTGATAGTGGATATCATCAAACGGAAGAAATGAAATACGGTTGTAAACGAATGATAATATTGCACGCTCGATTCGATGGAAATTCTATTTATTAATCTTGCCTGAACATGTACGAGTGCGTCAGAATTAGTTAGCCACAACCAGCACAGCTGAACAAATGCGCCTGAACAGGTACACCTGAAAATGTGAGTTAACAGGTACACCTGAACAGGTACACCTGAACAGGTACACCTGAACAGGTACACCTGAACAGGTACACCTGAACAGGTACACCTGAACAGGTGCGCCGGAACAGGTACACCTAAACAGGTACTCCTGAACATTTACGCCGGAACAGGTACACCTGAACAGGTGCGCCTGAACAGGTACGCCTGAACAGATACGCTTGAACAGGTACGCTAGTCGCTATTTTGTGTCCTAGTCTCATACTAGTTTCAGTTTTGTGTCCCAGTCTCATGCTAGTTTCTATTTTGTGTCCAGTCTCATGCTAGTCTCAGTTTTGTGTCCCAGTCTCATGCTAGTCTCAGTTTTGTGTCCCAGTCTTATGCTAGTCTCAGTTTTGTGTCACAGTCTCATGCTAGTCTTAGTTTTGTGTCCCAGTCTCATGCTAGCCTCTAGTTTGTGTCCCAGTCTCATGCTAGTCTCTACTTTGTGTCCCAGTCTCATGCTAGTCTCAGTTTTGTCCCAGTATCATGCTAGTCGCTATTTTGTGTCCCAGTCTCATGCTAGTTTCTATTTTGTGTCCGAGTCTCATGCTAGTCGCTATTTTGTGTCCCAGTCTCATGCTAGTCGCTGTTTTGAACTAAATTTTGTATCAGCAGCTAGTTCATTATGAATTTCCAGTAATTGTGTTTCAGATAAGGCTTTTGCCGCGCGGATTTTTTCCCGCCTCTCGTTCAAATTATACTGCTAAATGATTCTGAAGCTCAACCACTCTCAGGTTCTGTGCCCTAAAAATTTTGGACAATGCAAAAGACCATTAAAAGATAACGCTGCCCTCAATGATGACCTTCAAAACAGGAGGTGTCATTAGATATGGTTTGTCAATTCGACACGCTAACTAAGTTACTTTCTTTTTCGTTCCACAGTTTCTTGTGACCGGCAAACTGTTTGCATTTTGTATTTTTTGTGACACGGGCTCCTTGAATGTTGTTTGCTGCGCAAGTAAACCTTGGATTTAAGAATAATTAGTTGATTAGTTTAATGAATAATCAAATGATTAATTTAACGATTATTAAAATGGTTAATTTAATGAATAATTTAATGATAATTCAAATGATTATTCTAATGATTAATCTAATGATAATCTAATGAATTGTTTGATGATTAATTAAATGATTAATATAATGATTAATCAAATGATGATTTTGAAGATTAATCAAATGATTAATTTAGTGATTAATCTATTGATTAATCAAATGATTAATTTAATGATTAATTGGAAATTTAATTAAACGATTAATTGAATGATTTATTCCAATTTTTGGTTCGAATTGATGATGATTTAAAAATTTATGATTACTAATTCGGATCACGTGTCTTTTCGAGTTCACGGGCCGCTCATGGCACTATTGATTTCACCTCATGTTCAAATAACGGTATGAATTTTTAATTTCTTCATGGGATTGACCTGAAATTGACTTCGCTTTGTGGTTGACTTGGCTGTTTAAATTCCATGAATGACGTACGCGGCATTCAATAATGACAAATTTTGATACTAATAACTACACGACTTAGAATTATCAAAAACTGAGCTATTACTCAAAGCTGCATTGAAGTCTCCCTAAATAAATGAATACGTGATAATATACACAGAAAAGCGTTTACCAACATCCAACTCAGCCGATGCGTACGCGTGGTCGAAAAGTTGATGTTGAGTCACTGAGCTCGTGACTTCTATTTTCTCTTATCAAAAAGACTTATAAATCAACTTGCCATTTTTACTGGCAGCATTTGCCTACAGTGTTATCGCCCAGCTCATTTGTCAATGCCTGCATTCGTTTATCTTCATACTAGCGTACACGTACACTCGCGCAGCAAAACGAACCTTTCCAGTGATGTTCAATACCAGGAAGAAACTCGTAATACGGTCTCCAGTGACCAAGAGATTCGTAAGCGTCATTGTCACTGGAATGCTCCGCGGAGGTTTGTAGAGATCGCCTTTTTGAAGTCATAAACTACGTGTAGTTGTAGAGAACATACATACATACACACACACACACACACACACACTCTCGAACGTGTACGGTTTTTTGTGCTTCTAATGAACGAATTAAACATGTTATTAGTTTACGATATGACAAGCCGGAAGTGTGCGTAAGGAATGATGGAATTGCCGATCCGTTGATAAGCGATATAAGGATTTGCTCCAGAAATGTTAGTATATTTCATGGTATGCTTTGCTTTTAAATTAATGAGAACATAATTGATGATTTGAATATTTACAGCACAACATTTCATTTTTATCCCATTTACTGTACAACATCTCATTTTTATCCCATTTACTGTATAACATCTCATTTTTATCCCATTTACTGTACAACATCTCATTTTTATCCCATTTACTGTATAACATCTCATTTTTATCCCATTTACTGTACAACACCTCATTTTTATCCCATTTACTGTACAACATCTCATTTTTATCCCATTTACTGTACAACATCTCATTTTTATCCCATTTACTGTACAACATCTCATTTTTATCCCATTTACTGTATAACATCTCATTTTTATCCCATTTACTGTACAACATCTCATTTTTATCCCATTTACTGTATAACATCTCATTTTCGTTACCTGGCATTTTTCTACACTCCATCGTGCTCACAATCAATAAAACTCTTCAAAACTTTTATCATTCTCTTCGAAAACGCAGAATGCTTTCTTGTGCAGCATTTCATCAAAAATCTTACATAAGAACATCAAAATATATGTTGATCTAAATTCATTGACAGAAGTTTCGTCATCGTTCTTAATGATTTGAGTTACTCAAGCAACAACTCTCACAAAATTTAAAAGCGAAATGGTATTTGCTTATAGAATGTCGGAAAGAGATGACGAAATTATGAGAATAACGTGCTCAAAGAAATTCAATTTAATATGCATTTTCACCACGATCTGCTTTTCATCGGTTTAATGCCTTTGGAAACTTCTGACGCTTTTACTATAACAAGGTAGAAAAGTAAATTTTAAGTTTGTAAGATAGACGTACAGAGAATTTAAGTAATTTACTTCTTGGTCAATACTTCAGAATATTTTGTTTTGATCCAACGTCCACTTGGACAACATGAAGAAGGAACAAAATAGGAGAAATAATAGTAAGGCTAATAAATATAATACAAATAAAAAAGGACTGAAAATTACAATAGAAACGAAGAAGATACCAAATAAGAGAAATAACAATAAGGCTGATAAAAACAATACAAGCAAAAAAAGACTGAAAATCAAAATAGAAACGAATAAGAAACATTGATAACTGGTATTAGAAACAAAAGAAATAAACTCAAAATACGATAAAGTAAGATAAACAACGGGATTAAGGTTACGATTTTATCTTTACTTATCTATTTAGTTACTGGTTCCATTTTCAGGAATGCCAGAATAGTATTACCCAAGCGAGCTCGGGTCAAGATTTCAATTTCATGTGTTTACGATTTCTGGATTTTTCAAGTGATTCTAGTTGAGAATATTCTGGGTGAAATCTGCCAGTTGAAATCGCCAGTGATTTTCCTTTATCTCGTAGCATATTGGCGATCATTTCACTGCTCAGATCTCTGCCGTTAAAAGAAGCATAGGTCATAAAACAATTCTTATCTTCTGTTCGGCACAAAGTCTTTCCTGCTGTTTGCTACAGAGATGCTATTCTTGTTTGCTACAGAGATGCACTTCTTGTTTGTTACGTTACAGAGGTGCACTTGTTTTTTAGGATCAAATCGCTCCTGTTTCTGAAGAAATTTTTTCTGAGTAGAATTTTTTTTGTTTATGAGAATAAATTTGCTTTTGTTGTCGCTTGAATCTCTAAGGATTTACAATGATTTTTGAGTAATGAAAATAAGTTGGTCAACCTCCTTTTCAAATAGCGTTGTACAGCGCACACAAGTCTACAGCAGATCAACATTTATGGTGATATGAATGTGTTAGCATGCATGCATTAAATGTATGAGAATAAATGATCTGGATTATTTATTAAGTTATATTTATTTATTATCAAGCCTTAAATTACATTCATTATCATTTACTGGTTTATATTTGGGGGTTCAAAAGCACATGACGGGTTCAGGGATAGCAAAAAATCTCTTATTTGAGCAGTTGTTGTTCACAGTACAGTTCTTGTGAGCGGGAAAAGCGTGCAATTGGCGGTATTTTCAGTTATTTTCCAACAACATAAAAACTTCTTCATAATACTCACTACCAATTGCTCTAGTCTTTTTAAAAAGAGGGCTTGAATTTAGATATTTAAATGATCTGATTTCTAAATTCCTGTTTGAAACATCCTCGACAAAGTTAAAGTACACAATACGTTTTGGATTTCACATTCACTCGTTATATCCAAAAACATGTAGACGTTGATGAATGAGATTAAATGAAAATAATGTGGCACATTGATGTTGCCTTGAAGGAACGACTTGCCATAAAAATTCTACAATTACTTTACAAATAAGCAAAGTTAGTTTATGTGATTTCGCGACTATTATTCATATTTACCAGGTGTTCCAAAAAATTTAAACACACTTTTAAGCTGCCATCGAAAATTTTTTCTTGCCTTCAAAATGATACTTTTACAAAAAGTATAACTAAAAACCAATTCCCAACAAGTTAACTTTTTTGCCGAAATAAATGCACTAACATTAGGATCAAACTTTCATACTGGATCAAGTTGCTATACTTTCAACCTCCATACACATCTAGGTAAGCATCACATCTTATTCCTCACATCGCATACGGTGTTCATGGGTGTGAGTGGTATGAGTGGAGGTTTAAAAAAAGTAAGGACACCTTGAACTGGCATAAAAACGTACTTCCTCATCGGCTCGGTTTAAATTCTGGGCAAATTTAAATAAAATTCCTTCAATAGATGGCAAAATTCTCGATAGAGCTATACAAAAATGGCATATGTACGTTTGAGAGCTAAAGAGCGAAAACTGGTTATTAAATAGTATTAGAAGTTAAAGAATGTTGTTCGAGTTCAAAGATAGAGGAGACAGAAAGAAAAGAAAATGAAAAATTTTTCAACCAAAGTTGATACATGAAATGTATAACGTTGATTTTTAAAATGTCGTGTCATTTTAGGTCCTTAGTTTATATACACTCATTGTTATCGTGATACCAGTATCAATTGTCGAAGCACATGATTGAGAGAAAAAGATGAAAGAATGCATTCCCTTTGTTGCGTTTACCTAAGTTTGATAATTTCTGTGTATAGAAGTAATGAAATAAACATATAACCAGTGACGCATTGTTAACAACATTCTAGTTAGTACACACATTGAAATACGAGCTTAGGAACTTGCGACGTTCGGGATTAAAGTTGAAAGTAAAAGGAGCGGATTTAAATAATTCTATTTCTAAGACTATGAGGTTGACTTTCGGAACATTCTTTTTACTCCTACGTATCAACTAGTATGCCAAATAACGATCTCGAATAAAATAAAATATTTGACCAGAGCAAAAATTTTAGACATTTTTTATACAAATAATGCTGGCGTAAAGGAGTTCACCGGAGTCAGAAACTAGAGAAGGAATTGTACAACGTTAACTATAACATTTACGATATAATCAGAGCAACTCGTGAAATTAAGGACCCAAATAAAGCTCTCATAATATACTCGCGAGCGTCAGGAACCAGAAATTGTCACACGATGCTAACGATGACATTATAACAAGATAATATCATTGTTATTTCCAATAAAGATGATACAAAAACATCATTGGCTTTTAAAATATCTTAACGTAAAAATTCTTAGTTGATATACACACATGGGTATCGTAGAACCCTGATCAACAGTCGAAACAGATGATTGATAGAATATTTTGTGACTGGCACCTTTTGGAGGACCCTACAACTTCCGTCTAGCGCTCTAGTTTCACCACTAAAATTTACGGTTTATAAAGAAAGCTTTATCCAATCAAGCTTGATACATTTCATCTTGTATATTCATGTTAGCCCTATGGCTAAAATGAATAA